>CM076580.1:595938995-596162940 GCA_034641835.2 Pinus albicaulis
CATCCAAAATCCAAATAGAATTACAGGAATAAACATGTTTTCCGAGAAATATTTAAAAAGGGTGTTCACTGTAGAATTACATATTTAAAGATAGGAAACCCCAACCTTAGAAAAGTGGGTTTGGGATTTTTAAATTTATTTTTCAAAACAAGAATAAAGGCCAAGTGAACCTTCCCCATGCATCATTTGCACTTTACCAAGGAGAAGAAGTCGTTGAGAGGAAAGTTTCTCGGTTTTCAGGCAAACTGTAAAAATTTGGCAGGCGCTACGCACTGAGCACGGTGCTACGCCCCTGGACTCCGGCGCTACACACAGAGGTGAGGCAGGCAGTGTAATATTACACTACACTACACACTCGTGGGGTGGCGCTGCGCGCAGGCACAGAAGTGACCACCGGAGCCTGTCTTTACACCCAGCGCTACGCCCTGACGGTCCGACCGGCCTGGTGCTACTCGCAGGCGCTACGCGCTAGCGCTGCACCCCTAGCAACACTTTAGAAAAGTGTGCCAAAGGTTTTCAAAATCGGGTTTTTGCCTCCACAAACTCTCTGCAAGTTGAAACAAGGTTTGTCAATATTCCTTTCCTATTCCCAAATATTTTTTATCAAAGAGATCATCCATGATTAGAAATTAACCAAAACCCTAGACTATGCAAAAAAAAATTGTCACTGTCTTTGAACTAGGGTTATAAGAAAGATTGGTTTTCATACAAAGAGAAGACTGAGTTGTATAAATCTGACCTCTACCACCAAGTCCAAGCTTTGAAAGTTGTCCTCACCCTAGCTTCCCTCTTTGCAAAAGTTTGACCTACACCACTTATTTTTGCTCCAAATACCCTAAAAAAAACTCAAGATTCCTTCTGCTGTTTGGACCAGCCATCATGTCAGAGAGTAATAGTCACAATAGTGGTGATGAGAGTCATACTCCCACCAAGCCAAAACATCATGGAGGAAAAGCCAAAATATTTGAGCCCCTAGAAACCACTCCAATTACTTCCTCTCCTATGATCCTTTCATGCTTCCAGGATGTAGGATGCTACCATTTTTGTGAGAAGGTCAAGCAAGTTGAATACCATCCAGACTTAACCAGATTGTTTTCTTGTAGCCTAAAAAACCACCAAGTTAATCTTGCAGGGGTCCAATTTGAGTTTTCATCTGAAATCATTTCCAAAGCAACCAGTATACCAGATGTGGGTGAGCTTTGGTTCAAACAAAAGAAATTGGATTTGGGTTATTATGGGCCTTATTTGAAACCCATCTGTCAGCAAAAATGCAAGGCTATTTTTCCTTTATCTTATTTGCTAGAGAGGTATGCAGCATTAATGAGGCAGATTATTAGTTTTTTTCAAATGTGAGGGAAGGTACTCCCGGCTCTATTCATATCATATAAGATTGCTGATGCATTTCACCAAAGTCAAAATGATGAACCTACCCTATTACCTTTTCCGAAGTATTGATAAAATGGCCTCTGTTGTCAAGAGGAAAAGCTATGACCACCAAATTCTTAGCCTTTTTCATCACTCCCTGATCAAGATGATTGTCCTATACCAGCTAGAGAAACAAGGTATATCTTGGGAGACCTTCATCTCACATGATGTGTTTTCAGACCCCCGGGCCTTCATCCAGCAGAGCTTGCTTTCCAGTTCACAACCATCTACCTCCACACAGCCATCATCTCCCCACGTGCCTTCTCCAAAAATAATTTCACCTATTACTTCCTCCCCTGATTTACCAAGTGAAGGGGCTGACAGTAGCCCTAGTGAAGGGAAAATAGGAGGTAACAGTGAGGAATAAGATGAGACAGATAATGATGATGAAGGAGAGGACAGAGAAGACGAAGTTGATGGAGAGGAAGAGGACAATGAAGAAGAATTTTATGAAGAGGAAGATGACAAAGAAGAAAAGGAGGAAGAGGAAAGTGGCCAAGAAGAAAGCAGCAATGGAAAAGGGAAGCAAGATGATCAAGAGGACAGTGAAGAAGAGAATTAAGAAGAGGAAAGTGGCCAAGAAGAAAGTAGCAATGGCCAAGGGCAGCAAGATAGTGAAGAATAAAACAAAGATAAAACCAATGATGATAGTCACAAAGATAAAAACAGTGAACATGATGATGAAGAGGACAATGAAAATGATGATGAAGAAGACAATGACAATGATGATGAAGAGGAAGATGACAATGATGATGAAGAAGAAGATGAAAATGAGGAAGAAGAGGAAAACGGTGAAGAAGAAGAATAGCCAGATGAGGAAGGCAGCTATCTAAGTGCCCAAAACAGTCCAAGGAAGAGTCATAACATTCATGACAGTTGTCATGACAGTCTTGACAAAGATCAGTCCATAGAAGACATAGAAAAATCAGAGCATAGTGAAGGAAAAATTGATGTCAACATTGCCTTTGAGACTCCCATGATTTCCCTTCTCTCATGCACTTATCATAGAGGGAAAAGGAGTGTGTTTGCTGCCTCTAAGAGGCAAAGGGCCACCTCCTCACAAAATATCAAAACATCGGACAAAGGCAAAGAAAAAATGAAGAGTGTTGAGCCAAAGGCACCAGTCAGGAGGAGCAAAAGGATTAAAAAGGTTTCTCAAGGCCCTCTCTTTGATGATCTAGACAGTGATAATGAATACCAAGGGATAAACACAAAATTACTCCTCCTAGAAAAATATGCCCAGCTTCAAGAATGGGAAAAAGATTTTGAAAGAGCACAAAGGGTCATCTACTATTACAAATAGGAGCACAAACATTTAAAAGAGGTCAAGAGGGGCCTTGCCTTGCAGAATAAAATGGTCAAACACTATGCAAGGAAGAGCATGATTGCCAATGCTAAATTGAGGCAAGCCCTCCTAGAACTAGAAGAGCTAAAAAGGCCCAAATTTCATGAAAGCCTCAGGATCTTGGTTGATGCTTCTCAGTAGGTGTCTAAAACCCCTTGAGGGGTCTACCCACCAATTTTGAAGAAAATCTGGACACTTTTTGTTTTTTCCAAATTTGGGCCCCTAGGAGCGCAGCACCCTAGGCGCTATGCTCTTTTTTGGGGCATCATAAGCTGCTAAAGTTTATATTTTTGGTTTTTCATGTCTCCATCAATCTCCTCAAAACATTTCAGATCATTTTGAGCATTTTTTCCCCCTCAAAAGGTCAAAAAACACCTCAAAAATGACCTTTCTACCTCCTTTTCAGGCTTGGCACTGCGCGTTGAGTAGTCACGGAAGATTTGATTTTTGAGCAGGTAAATGGAATCTATTCAGAACAACTGAAGTATTTCTCGAAATTATACTCCCCAATCTTTCCAACGAGCCATCACAGGCACGAATCCGATGCCAAGAAGGGGTCCAAAACTCAGCTGCAACAGACCCCAAATTTTGTTGATATGGAGCTATGTACAGAGACAACTTTTTGCCAAAAAGTCAACAAAAGACACAAATTAATGGAAAAATAGTTTTTTAATATTTTTTTGGATAAAACACTCCTAATTTGATTTGGGATTTATGTTTTTGTGTGTTTCATTTATTTCCTTATCTCTTATGTGTCTTGGGCCTTGCATGGTCATTAAGCACACTTATGACATTTATGGCTAAATTAGGGTTTCTGCAAGCCTCTTAGGGTTTCCACCTCCTCATTTTCTCCATAAATAGAGCATCAGGCTCTTGTATATCTGGTTGGATGTTGATGACTTTTTCTAAAGTAATACATAGTCCCTTGAAGCCTTTGATGAGAAATTGATGTCTTGGAGCTTATGCATGATCTGATTCATTTGTTGATGGAGAAGGACTGTTTGCAGGATCCATAGGCTTGGTTGATGGTGAAATTTTCTCTTGTTAATGTTTTATAGGTTTCTCATATGTTTTCGATACATATATGCTGCAGTAGGACAAAAAATTTAGACCAATATATGCTTTTTGATGGCACCTTAGATTTGTTTGTTTCCTTCACTGCCTAAATGTTTTCTTCTGCTTAAGATGTGTTAGAGAATTCATATCTTGCTCTCTAATAATTTTTTGGCTTGTCTATTATCTTGAATGATTTAGATCAGTTAGTATCAATTATGATTTATGGCTAGCCCTGCATATTGTTACCTCTGAATTACTCTGTTCTTGAAATCATCTTTTGAAGCAGCTTTACCTATAGTTTGTCAAAGAATTCTGTCTTAACCATGCTCTTTTCCTTACTTAGCTAAAATTGTCTCAAGTAACTCTCATAGTTGTCACTGTGGATTCTAGGGTTTGTCTCTTCTTCTATGGTTATAGTTACTTGTGCAACTTAAATGTTTTTCCTGCTCTTGATGATAAAACCCATGAAATATTAAATGAGCTTTTTCCTTTCTATGTTTTATCTGAATGTTGTCTTGGTTGATTATCTACTTTCAGTCTGACATCAAATGGATTAGGTGTTGCTTAAGCCTTTGACTCTCTTACTATGCTTGTAAATCTTCTAACTCCCTCAGTTTACAAGTATATAAAGGATTATGTTTCTGCCCTTTATTAGCCTGTTGTTCTCAAGTTTAATGTCCATCTCATGATCCTTCACACCCTTAAAGATCCACCAACCAAGTTAAATTGCCCTGAAAATGCTCTTGAAACCATTGATGAACTCATTCATGACTTTGTCTGACTCCATTTCCCAATGACTTAATAATCTTCCTTGTTTTCTATCTAAACCCATCTGAGCATCATACCCAACCAAAAACAATCAAAATACCCTGCACTTAACATCTAGCCTAAAATCAACCCCAATCAGTAAACAAGTTCACATCTTTGCACCTACTAGAGAGATCCCTCTCTGAATCCAGGAAGGCTAGGTCCTAGGATTCCAAATCTTGGTTTGATGTTACCCTATACCTTTTTATCTCAATCAATCTAGCAAATTACGGGGAGCTAACAGCAATGACATAGACCCTATTCCGAAATTTTGACCACTTAAAGGAATAGTGTTAACAGTGGGTTGTCCCATTTGTCCTGATAATTGTAGGGGTACCGAAGTGCCTCCTGTCATCTGTGTGTTGGTGACACTGTCCCCCTGGCATGGTGGCCAAGCGGTTTGAACTCAGCAAAAGGTTCCAACCAAAATTGTTGCTAAAAGGAACCGAAGTAGCCCCACTCATGGGAGCAGGTACCGTGGGTCCTAGTGTAGTCACCGTAGGAGTAGATCCCGAAGGATTCAAAGATCCACTAGAAGTTTTGGTGACCATAGTGCTGGGACCAGGCATATATTGGCTACTGGGGCTACCGATTATTGGCATATAAATGACTACCGGCGGGGAAGATGGTGGCAAACCTGGGTTGGTTTCCATCGGCATCGAACCTATGGGTGCCAGTTTTGAAACAGATGTTGGTGCAGCCGAAGACATATCTTGGCTTGGTGTAATCTGAACTAACATTGCCACGGATGGATTAGTGAGTGGAGGATTGCAAGGAGGTATGACTCCTTCCGTGAAGGATCCTCTGGAAATGTCGTGTGATATGGTGCTATGTGAAAATCAGGGGTTTTCACTGGAGGCTACTCTTTCGAAGAAGGCACCGGCTCACCGAGACTCGATTCCTCCTCCGGTGTCAACAGAGGGAGACCTCGCTGTCATTGAGATAGACGGTGAGGGTCGAAAGACGCCACGGTGACCTATTTATTTTTATCAAATTTTAATTATTTGTTATGTATTATAAAGTCTCAGTGATAGTAACCACACACCTAAAAAATAAAAAAGGGCTTTCTAAGATCAATCAACAAGCAGCCAGAACAGGGTGGTCCTGTCTGAGTACTACCGTTTGCTGGAGATGAAACCTAGTATCACAATAGCATACAAAGAGGGTTAGTTGTAAACACAGTTATGGTTACTCTAGAGCTTCGCCCGAACCTCAGACAATAGATGTAAGCAATCTCGTGAAGACAAGTACCCTCCCAAAGACCGAAGACAGAGTAGGTCCGTCTATTTTAGGTACCAGGACAACCCGTCCCAGTCACCTCGTGTAAATCCCAAAAAAAATTGGCAACTAAAGATAACTCAAATCACAGACATCATCAGGGGGGTCATGGTCATAGACAACACGCTATATGGGCAGAACACCTAGATCCCCGATCTAGTTTTGACATCCCCGAAGGGAACCCCAATATATAGCATGCCCACTGAATGCACTCGAAGGTGGGCTACCTTCTCATGCACCCTGGTTTTGTCTCGCACTTAACTCCAGTGGTAGTGGAGTGGTCCCGATAATATGAGTGCAGTAGGATTTCACTTATTTAATGACTCTAGTCTCAATTTTTGAGATCTTGGGTGATTTTCTCACTTCTCCTACCCCAAGATCCTAGCCTGAACTACTGTTGGTGTGAGCTCGGAAAAAGTTATATGATTAATTTTATTATCACTTGATTCTTAGTGTACTTGATTATTATTCTTGCAAAGGGGGAGTGGAAGTATGAAATGTGATGAGACTCTGACTCAAAAAACCATGCAGAAAATATGCTCTAAATATTCAAATTCAATGAAGATTTTTTCTACAAGGAGAGGTTTCTTCAGAATCCGTGCACCAAACATTCAAATAACACAGTTCAAATTTAAAGATTCAGACATCTATCTATCTTCTCTTAACATCCTTTTAACCAAAAAAAATCAGAATTAATTCAACTAAGTTTAGAAAACTAAAAGAAAATTTATTCTTCAAAAAGTAGATGTGATTGGCATTAACTTTTCAAAATAAGAACAAAAGACAAAAATGCTAGCTGGTAAACAAGCACAGGGATCCAGCAAGAGAAGCTATTCTGATGGCCAATAACTCCACAGCCAAAGGGAAACACAACAGAGGTATAAAGAGCAGATTTGGCTGGGTAACGCAGGCAAGCAAAGGCAGAGCGTTAATATTGGGACTAATGCACTTTATCTGAGCATAGACTGCGTTATAATGCTCTGATGCACTTACAGGGGAAGTGTTAGTCAGGGTGAAGTTGCACAGATGACTAAGCAGGGTCTAATCTGGATTCTGTGAGCTTTTGAGATGTTCACTGAGCATATAAGCTGGTCAGAAGGATATGTGAACAGAAGGAAAAACGGAAAGTCATAGGAATAATCTGGAAACTTGGGGTTTATTCCCCAGCGAAGTCGCCAATTCTGCTATAGGGTAATATGCTTGGGTGGTGGTTATTAAATATCCCTCTCAGGGCTTTTTGGTGCCCAAGGCAGACAGTCAGATTAGCTGTAAAGTTCACAAAGATGCTGCATACATGTTCATGCTAATATCTATAATCGACAAAGTAATATGGAGAGATTACCTCTTTATCGATAGCAGATTCTATGGAGAACAACAAGTAGCGAAGTAGAGATCCTTCTTCACCAGCTCCAAATCTAGATCCTGTAATCAATCAAAGCACCCATGTAATATCTACAACAATATAGATTTTATTGATTAAACTAGCATATAAGAAACATGAAACAATACAAATCTAATCCATTCATATCATGCTACATAGACAATTGAAAAAAAATTGTGTCACTAATGCATCGAATGGAAAAAATAGATACAGTTCTATTGATTTATAAAAAGGAGGATTACAACCATTGGTTGCACCAAGCCCTCCTCAGTCTTCCAATTCCTCCCCCTCTTACTCTATCTCTAAGTGTGATGATGCTCAAGGCAGAAAGTTCTTAATGAAATTCGTCGATCTTCGAACCTCACACTACAATAATGAAATTCTGCTCCACATGTATTCAATCCTTTGACCATAGACCAAGAAACCATAGCGCCATTTTATAGAAGATGGAGAGGGAAAACCTTGCCAACTTATTCAACCAGTTTGTAATGGGAAAGATCAAGATGTTTCCATGTTCTTCCATGCTTTTTCCTTCCTTAGGAGTCCAATTATATTTAGCAAGGCCTAATAAAAGGCTTGTGCCTTTTATTTTCTATTTTGAACTAGCTCTTTATGAGAAAAAGCTAGAATTTCCAGTCACTTTTCCGCAAGATATTTTCCCTTTACACACTTAAACACAGATAACGATGCCCCTTGGGCAAGACAGAGCATTATCCTAGGTACTAACGCTCCCTTTACATGTCTCAAGTGCATCATAATGTTGTCTATCTATTTTTTGGGTGCATTACCTTAGCAGAAATGGGTCTTGTCTAGGTCATTTTCTTCCTTCCATGTTACCTTCTCCTCTGAGCTGATGAGGAGGTCATTTGTCTTGTAACAACTGAACATTTAGAATGGATAAGAAAAAGGTAAAAAATTTCTTAAGATGCATGAGGAGGAAATTAAAGCGAATAGTGAGAATCTTGGCTCAAGTTAGGGAAATTGCAGACTTGTGAACATCAAAGTAGGTTACAAAATGAATTATTTTTAAAGAAATTGGCTCAATTTAACCAAAGAAAAATACAACTAGAACCAAAGTTAATCTTTATTAGAAGCACAAACTAGAGTTAACATGCCAATTAATAGTTATTTCAGCAGGATACATGCCAAGAGTTTGGAGACTCATTTAAATTTTGAATATAAAATTCGATCAATCTCTAGAGAGGACACAAGCCCGAGATTTGATGGAATCCATATTTATATAAAGACTAGGTTTATCCAGCTAATATTGAGAGAAGCTAAGTGTTGGAATTTTGGACCATTCATACCTCATTAATCCAATTGTTGAGTATGTGTTATATTATTTACATGAATAGATCCATGGGATGTTACGTTGTGCTGAGCTAAGCACCCCGAGATTTTTTATTTATTTATGTAGTTCCAATAATGGTTGGGCAGAGCCAAGGATGAGGGGTGGACCTACCCATGGTTTTTTTGTGCATGATTTTTTTCCATGTTTTTAAGCATGATGGTTTTTTCCAATGGCATTTTGTAGATCCGGTCAAGGGAACTACGATTATGTTCTAATCCATGGTTAATGGATTGAGGTTCATGAATTCTTTGGCATGTATATAATGTATTGTAACATTGAAAGGAATATAATGAAAAATCAATCTGGTTTTCCTAGTTTGGGTTCCAAGAGAAAATATTTGTGTATATTTTATGTTCTCTCCATTATATATTTTTTTGCTTTAATATTTTTTTGTAGGTGATTTATTTACAGGGTTAAAACCTACACCATGAAGTCAAAATAAGCAGGGTGAACAACCGAGTGAGTTCAGGCTCATTAAAACCTTGGTTCAGTGTCCAAGTTAAGCTAGGATAATCGAGGTGTTGAATTTTTGTAGCTAGGGTAGATCTTAATAATTTCTATTCCGACCATCCAAATAAATGTAATAATATACTAAAGACATTCTCTTCATGTCAGATTTAAAATGAGGGAAATTTGAATTTTCAAATTATGTAATTTTGACTCCAAAAGTAAGGTTAGCTTCAAGTCATCCCAACCCTAGAGATGTGTCTATTTAGTCTCCTTTTATCTCTATATAAAGTCCATTTAGCCTCCTCCATGGAACACAACTTGGATCATCCTCTGTTTAAGCATTCATATCACACTTACATTTATATTCAAGTGAAGGAACAAAGAAGGTAGCAAGACAAATCTGTGGGTAGATAATCTATCTCCTGGATAGATCGAAATTATGGGCAGATCATAGTTCTGAGTAGGATAAATTCCCGAGACAAGTAGAATTCTGAATTATAAGCAGACATATATCTTGAAAAGGAGACTGAATTTGGGCAGAATGAATCTCTTCTGGGAAAACCTAAGTTTGTAAGCTATTTGTATTTTTTTTTACCTATATTTCATGTGGTCAGTTTGAAATTGTTTTTGAATGAAAACATTAGATCTATCTCTTGTTAAAATTAATTATTTATCTAAGGAAAATGTTACTGGGTTTTCCCCCCATATGGGTTTTCCTAGGGTAAAATTCTTGTGTTTCCTGTCTGGATGTCTCTTTGTGATCATACTGCCAAATTTTTTCTACTGTTAAAGATCTATTGTGTAATTTCTTTATGATAAATTTGAATGTAATAAAATATCAAAGTAAGAGATCATAAGTAATTATTATTTAGAATATCCTATGAAAAAAACAACATGGTTTTAGAGAATGGGTGAAAGAGTAACCTTTTCAAGTCTTGAAGAAAACCAAGAACCTTAAGAAGAACCCACAATCATCTAAGGATTTTTTCCCTAGAAATAATCAAGCTACATGTATATTGGTCAAATTAATTCCAAGCCTCTATTTCCCCTTTAAGAAGGGTAAAAAACCCTAGATAGAATGACTAAAAATAGGTCTGAATATCTAGAAGGCTGAAAGGACTCAGTTCACAAAACATTAGATCTATTGCATCGGGCCGAGAAGGCCTCATAAATTGTCACAATAGGCCAAGAAGCCCAAGACATGGCCTCCAAAGATCCGAAGTATCTTAGAATGGAATACCTCAATTAAAGCTAGTCGAGTTATCTTTTATAGGATTAGATGGATGCTTTAGTTTGAAGTGTTTCAAGTATCACATGCTTAGTTCTATTCGAAAATGTGTTTTGGACAAGGAATTATAGAAGACACTCCAACAAGTCACTTTCTCTCATATTTGATGAATATATTCCATTATCGAAATTGAATATGCAACCTAATGAGGAAACAATTTTTTTTAAACTCGTGGTGTTCTAGAGTATTACCATGGACCACTCCAATCTGGTGTCAATTACAAATTAATATGTGGAGCAATAAATGGAAAAGCCTCAGATACAATGGTACAATAATCTCATAAGGTGATTCAAAGTAGTATGAAAATGCCTCGGTCAATGTCAAATCAAACAATGGTATCTTTCAAGAAATATACTAGAGTCTACTTGTATTGCAAGGTATGTATTATTACTCTCTGTGATTTTGGTCAAAATCAAAATTATTTTTGGGTAACAATTACAAGGTTGAAATTACAAATTGAATCTTCCTAAATCTTAAGTACAAGCAATTTTTAGAATACATACTCAATATAAGACTATGCCATATTACATAAAATGAATTCAAGGTGTTGATCTTCTATTTGCAAATAAAACGTACCATAGATGAATTTGTTCGATCCTATAATAAAAATCATATTCAAGAGGATAAATAGAGATAGGTTCAGCATATTTCCAATAAAGTACCCTGTATGCTTTCCTTTATTGATAGATCTCTATGGAAGATGTTGAAACATCATATTTTATTAACATGATATATGTAAAAAAAATAGACAACATTCATTGTTCTGTATGACTAAAAATTAGCAAACCTTAGAAGACATAAAGGATATAATCCATCCTAAGATGTAATATGGTTCAAAATTAATGAGTCTAAAATGAAGAATAAGAAGGATGAACCGAATGCACTTGTGTTGAAAACGTTTAGCATCTTGAAGACGAGTTGGATTAAATTTTATATAGACCTATGTAAAAGATATTTCCTTTATACATAAGAACATAAGAATATTCCACCTTTGTGGAAATATGATGTCAAGTATGAAAATTATTTCTTGCATTGTGTACCATTACCTATATGAAAAATTTATTAATAAGTATGGTTATTTTATCAAAGGTCACATATATTAAACATAGGAGGTTTTTCAACCTTTGAGAACTTGTAAAATCCCTTGAAGACTCTTGTTAAGGCAGAACGCACCTTGGATACATTTTATTCAAGTGTCAATGAATTTTTTTTGATGATTTGAATTTAAATCATTCTCAAGGGTTGATGGTTTTGAGAAGGATAAGTTACCTGATTTAGAAGAATCAAGGAGGCATGAATATTATATGGCACCCTGGATATGGAAAGATGATTTTCTACTGATATTAAGATATACACTTATTTCCAATATTACCATAAGTATAGAATAAAATCTAAATGTTACAAGGGATAAGGAAGTGTGTGTGAAAATTATAAGCTTACAATAAATAAGAGACCGGGTTTATCTTCAAGATTGGAAGCTAAAGTCATATTGAGAAAAATGAGTCATTTGTAGAACCTCTTATTATTACTGGTGAGCCCTGGTATTGTACCAAGAGTGTTTCAACTCCCAGGGGCCTCCCTAATTTACTTTATCAACCCGAGGTTCGTACAAACTTGGAGGTGACAGTGCTATATACATAGTAGATGCATTCTACTCATGTCATCCTCTTTCGCTCTATGAAAGGGTGCTACTTCTAGGGTTTCTCAGTGAAGTCTATCACACTTCAATGAAAAATAAATTGCATAAAGGAAATGACATAAAGGAAACTAAACTAAATTGTTGAAAACAAATGACAGGAAAGGAAACTATTTTAACCCACTGAAAAGAAATGTCAAAAAAGAAACTAATTTCAACCACAGTTAACTTCGCCAATTGGCTAAACACACCTTATTTATCCTATCATCTATCTGCCATGCTATCATGCTTCTAACCATGCAACTATTCGTGATATAACTAAACTTTAAAACAATTTGCTTCCACTTTGGAGGAAAAAGGGCTAAATATACCAAAGGAAGGCTAACCACACAAAACAAGGCTTAGAGGAGTGAAAAGGTGTTTGGAATTTATTAAAGTGCATAATATCACAAAAATTATTTAGAGAGAGAGGCTTTGAAAAGTGCAAAATGCGATATGCGATGGGGATAGAAACTACGAAATACGATTTGCGATAGGGATGACATGGCGGTAGGATAGGTGGCGGAGTGTGATAACAATATTGCAATTGGGGCTTGGAAGCAAAACGTATTAACGGGAACCAAGTGGGGAATGAGATTTGATATTGCGAATAGGAATTTTGGTAAGTTTGAAGGAAAGGTTATAGGTCGGGTTCCAATGTTTAAAGCGTTTTTTAGCATAAACGGTAAGTAGTAAGGTGGAAAGGTAAAGCAAAAATCGCAATGAAGAATGGAAAAATAAAGGAGATAAAGGATTATGCGATGGCCGAGATGTGATAAGTGGTAAATTCAAGGATAAAAAGGGCGGAGGAAAAAATTTGATGTTTTTGAATGGTTTTTAAGTTAGAAAGAGTTGTGACAATTGCGGAAGGCAGAAAGAACAACTAAAAAGCATAATAATGGGGTTTCAGAGGCGTAACAACAGAGATGGAAGATGAAGTGGGAGGTGTCAATGAAATTATCTGTGGCTACCTGCGCCTACAATTAAATTGTTTATTTATGCAAGAAAGATGGGCAATGCATGTTAAAGACAGAAAAAACAATTCTAGCCTAGTCCTAGAAACAGAGAATCATAACCTAGAAAGAATTTTTTGTCTACAGGAAGGTCTACCCTCATCGATCTCTATCGAAAGAGATGACAGGGGAAGGTTACCTCACAGTTTTATGGAGTTCATAAAATATTATACTGCACAGATAAACATATTAAATCAAACTATAGCGGCAATGAAAATATCAGAAACTAGCTAATTGTTTAAGAATAAAACTATGTAAATGGAAGAAACAAAACTAGCTAAATGACATAAAGGAAAGAACGATAACAACAGAGAAGCTAAGGCACATGGTTTGGGCCCTAACCCACAAGTCCATCTATTTGGAACTAAATCAGTAAAATAGAGTTTGTCTGCTCATTTCAGGAAGATAATAGCCTCGTTACATTTCTGAAAGTTTAATTAGTGAGTAACATAAATAGAATATTAATAGCTTGTAGAAAATTTTTTGAATGGAATCGAATCGACCGTAATTGACTCTAATTAGCTCTTGACCAGGTATTTATCCCCAAGGGCAGCTACCAATAACTCACTAGAAAATAGTGATTGAGTCCACTTTCACTCCAAGTAAACCATAGATTGAGTGCACTTCGTCTTCAGTTTGCTTGGCTGCCTTTGATAGTTAAGGAGGGTGGAAAACCCCCTTGAATCTCTCCAAGATTTCTCAATAATTTCCTGATATTGTGCTCATTTATTCTTCAATATTGATCTTCCAGTGGTAGGGAGAAAGTCCCTAAATTATCTCCTTCTCCAAATCTTCATAATCTGCCCAATATTCTCACAATATTCTACAAAAATAACCAATATTAGGCACAAATATGAAATTACCTTTAAACCTTCCTACGAACATATTAAAGCATAAGCAAACATTATTAAGTGCAAAATGAGAGATTTAATATATCTTTTAATGTGCATAAGAAAGGTAGATGGGCCTACTAAAGGTTAGATGGGCCTTATTTTATCTCTAATTTAGAGGCCCGTCATCACCCCCTGCTGAAACTGTTGCTCATCCTCTAAGCAACCTATTCATCCTCCTTGCCTTATGGTTCTTTCTACATGCTGACTTATTTTTTTTTCTGTTTATTGGCCCATACATTGCTCCCCCTGGTAATCTTCTTGCTACACCTCTATCTACAATTATTCTTGTAGGTGTTGCATGTAAGTCCTCAGATGCCTTAAGAAAAATATTTTGCATGCTACGAGGTGGTGGGTCCACCTTTTATTTTATTTTATTTTATTTTATTTTATTTTTGCATGGAAAATAAACTCAGAGTTATTTTTCTCTTAACTGAGTTCACCCTTGGTTACCCCTTGGCACTCCTTGTCTTCTATTACAATGAACTGCTTACTACCCACTTTCTCAAGTCCTTTTTACTTTTGTCTTGTTCCTCTTCTTGGGGGAAAAAGTGAGGCTAGTCGCTAGATAAGGTTGAGGTTGCTCTACTACTAATTTTGGCTATATAAAAAAACTTTCCTTCTCACACTTTTTAATGTTTTCTTAAGCTAAAATAGATTCGAAGAAAGATTTAGATGATTGCATACCTGAACCTTACCATTGATTTGTTTTTGCAGGTGATATTGAAGCTACTGATATGGCTGTTGAAGCTATCTTCGGTGGTTCTGAAGCTGCTCTGAAGCTGCATGTGATAATCTGATTGAGGTTCTTTTGGAGCTTCTGAGCAAACGAGGAGGAAGTACAAGTTTGAATACCTTTGACCAGGGTGTTCATTGTTGACCAAATTTTCTTTTTATGCCAACTTGTTGTTTTTCTACTTGCAAAGGTTGGAGAGAACCTGCATTCATTAGAGAGAGATACATGGAGAAATACTTTTTTTAAGGCCTACTAGCTGCCTCAATGAGGTTTTCCACTAGTAGGTCTGCCTAGGTGCCTCAAAGGAGGTTTTCAACTAGGATATTTTTTTTCTCTTTTTTTTTTCAACACAACAACCATCTCATGGAGGTTTTCAATTAGTGAGCCAATCTCAGATGCCTCAAAAGAGGTTTTCACCTGATATTTTATTCTTTCCCTTTCTTTCTTTTTTCCTTTTTCACTTTCCTACTCTACTTGAAAAAAAACTTTTTTCAGGTATAGGAACACTTCCAATGGAGCAATGTACACATCAAGATGACATATAAAATCATGTGCACACGTTGAATACATGCTTTGACATTTACCTGAATATGAGAGATGAATTTCTTTCACTGGGATTGTATCAAGTACTATTGGAGAAGAGTGTGTTGATGCAACTTAATGATTATTTGGAACCATATGTCAATATAGTTGTGATGCCCCTGGTCCACTTGCTGATTTGGATCACCTTGGATGTCCTCTTCTATTATGACATTCAAATCTTCCTCTTTTTTATGATTGTTCTCTTGAACACATGGAGGAAATGCTGTTGAACATGAGGAAACTTTCTCCAACATATGATTCTGATGCCGACTCTCCATCAAGTGCAGCCATTGATCTTTTTATCTCCTCATTTGGATTTTCTTCTTCTTGATGTTTTCCTTCAATGAAATTAAGAAAATATCTTCTTTTCAACACCTTTCTTGAACTAAGATGAATACCATCTAGATCAAGAGGATATGTTTGGTAATGTTGTACCTCAACATTGTAAGTGGGCTGAGATACTTCATGGTGTGGGTTTAGAAATGGTGGTACATGTAGTTGAGTGGGGGTGGATATATGAGATGGATATGGTTGAGGTTGTGGTTGTGGTGGAGGTGGATGGTAGGGATAGCATGGAGTTGGGTATGGAGAATATTGAGGGAAATATTGAGGATTTTTTGGATTTTCCCAATAAGGTCCTTGCCAACCATGTTTCCAAGATTGGGTTTGAGGTTGAGATGGCCAAGGTTGCTAAGGAGGGATTGTGTCCCAATTAGTTTGAGATGGATCTGAATAAGCTTGAAATTTTTAAGTGGGTCCTTGCATAATATCAAGTTTACTAGGCTACAATGGTCTCCTTGGAGCTACATAAAATAGCTTCTTTGGTGATTGACTTGCTCCATTTTCTTCTTGGTAAACTTGTTTAAACCCGGGATAATGAACATTTAGTAGCATATGATTTTGCATGGATAACAAAAATATCAGAATCTTATATTTGCTCATTTTTCATTCTTAACATTTCTACTTGTTCACTTAGAATGCTAAGAATTTTATGTTTTAAAGTTGTCAAGAAAATTTCTAAGTTCATCTTGCCTTACCAATGTTGATGTTGATTTACTTACTCTTTCCCTTCCTCTTGATATGCACTTGCATGTTTCACAAATTTATTCAAATGACAATTGGTATACATCTCTACTCATGTGATTAAGGAGATCAATCCACTCATCCCTAATTGTTCTATGTAAGAGGGCTTTTAGTGTGTCAAATCCTAGATGATGCAATTTTTCCCTCTTAAAATTATACATGAACCTCTCTATTAGATCCTTAAGGCTCTCATCCTATTTTTGATTCATTCTAAAAATTTCTTCTTTAAGATCATGGTTTTTATATTTTCCTAGAAATATGTTTTGCATATCATTCCATGATCTTATTGAATTAGTACCTAGACTCATGAACCATTTAAGAGCTTTATCCTTCAATGTTGTAGGAAACAATCTCATTTTTTGAGTGTGTGATAAGTAGCGATAAGATCTACAAAGTATCTCAAATTCAAAGAGAAATGTTTCTGGATCCTCTGTCCTCATACCATGGAAGTTGGGAAGGAAAGATGGAGGGATGTTCTTCATATGTACACTGATGTCCATATCTTGAATGGGAAACCCAATAAGATCTTCTTCATTGTCATCATATCCATCCATCTCTTCTACCTTCAAAAGTGTATGGTGATGTGGTTCTTACTGTACCACGTGGTCAAGTGGGGGGGTTGGTATTGGAGAAGTATTTTTAAAAATTTTCTGAGTATCCCTAGTCCTATGAGGGATGAAAATCATATTTATTTGTATTTTTCAATATTTCAGAAACAACATGAAAAAGGAAAGAAGAAAATAATGCTAAAACATAATCAAAGCATCTACTAGATAGCTCCCCGGCAACGACACCAAAAATTGGTGAGCCATGGTATTGCACCAAGAGTGTTGAAACTCCCAAGGGCTGCCCTACTTTACTTTATCAACCCGAGGTTTGTACAAACTTGGAGGTAGAAGTCCTATATACACAGCAGATACATTCTACTCATGTCATCCTCTTCCGTTCTACGAAAGGGTGCTACTTCTAGGGTTTCTCAGTGAAGTATGTCACACTTCAATGAAAAATAAATTGCAAAAAGGAAATGACAGAAAGGAAACTAAGCTAAATTTTTGAAAAGAAACAATAGGACAAGAAACTATTTTAACTTGTTGAAAATAAATGGAAGAAAAGAAACTAATTTCAACCACACTTAACTTGTCCAATCAGCTAAATACACCCTATTTATCCTATGATCTATCTACCATGCTATCATGCTTCTAACCATGCAACTATTCATGATCTAACTAAACTTTAAAAAACGTTGCTTGCAGTTTGGAGGGAAAAGGGCTAAAGATGCCAAGGGAAGGCTAACCACACAAAACCAGGCTTAGAGGAGTGAAAAAGGTGTTTGTAATTTATTAAATCACATCATATCGCAAAAATTCTTTGGAGAGGGAGGCTTTGAAAAGTGTGAAATGCAATATGCGATGGGGAGATAAACTGTGAAATGATATTTGTGATAGGGATGACATGGTGGTAGGAACAGTGGCAGAATGTGATAACAATATCGCAATCAGGGCTTGGCAGCAGAACATATTAATGGGAACCAAGTGGGGAATGTAATTTGTGATTGCGAATAGGGATTGTGGTAAGTTCGAAGGAAAGGATTCAGGTTCCAATGTTTAAAGCATTTTAGAGCATAAATGGTAAGTAGTAAGGTGGAAAGGTAAAGTGAAAATCGCAATGAAGAATGGAAAAAGAAAGGAGAGAAAGGATTCTGCAATGGCCAAGCTGCGATGAGCGGGAAAGTTGAGGAGAAAAAGGGCGGAGGAAAAATTTTGATGTTTTGAATGGTTTTTAAGTTAGAAAGGGTTGTGATAGCTGCGGAATGTGGAAAGAAGAAATAAAAAGCGTAACAACGAGGTTTCAGATCCGTAACAATAGAGATGGAAGATGAAGCAGGAGGTGTCAATGAACTTCTCCGTGGCTACCTACACCTACAATTAAACTACTGATTTATGCAATAAATATGGAAAATGCATGTTAAATATAGAAAAAACAATTTCATCCTAGTCTTAGAAACATAGAATCGTAACCCATAAAGCATTTTTGGTCTATGGGAAGGTATACCCTCCTCGAGCTCTATCAACAGAGATGAGAGGGGAAGGTTGCCTCATAGTTTTATAGAGTTCATCAACTATTCTACCACGTAGATAAACAGATTAAATCTACAGCAAAAAACTATAATGGCAATGAAAATATCAGAAAATAACTAATTGTTCAAGAATAAAACTAACTAAATGGCATAAACAAAACTACCTAATTGATAGAAAGGAAAGAATGATAACAATGAAGAAGATGAGGCACATGGGTTGGGCTCTAACCCATGAGCCCAGATCTTTGGAACTAAATCATTAAAATGGAGTCTATCTGCTGATTTCAGGAAGAGAATAGCCTCGTTACATTTCTGAAAGTTTAATCGCTGAGTACAATAATGAAAAGCTTAATAGCTTGCAACAAAAATTTTGAATGGAATCGAATCGACCCGAATTGACCCTAATTAGCTCTTGATCAACTTTATTTATCCTCAAGGGTAGCTATCAACAGCTCCCTAGAAAATAGTGATTGAGTCCACTTTGACTCCAAGTAAACCGTAGATTGAGTGCACTTCATCTTCAGTTTGCTTGCATGCCTTTGATATTTAAGGAGGGTGGACAACCCCCTTGAATCTCTCCAATATTTATCAATAATTTATTGATATTTTGCCCATTTATTCTTCAATATTGATCTTCCAGTGGTAGGGAGAAAGTCCCTAAATTATCTCCTTCTCCAAATCTGCATAATCTGCCCAATATTCTCACAATATTATACAAAAATAACCAATATTAGGCACAAATACGAAATTACCTTTAAACCTTCCTAAGAACATATTAAAGCATATAAAAACATTATTAAGTGCAAAATGAGAGATTTAACATATCTTTTTATGTCCATAAGAAAGTTATATGGGCCTAATAAAGGTTAGATGGGCCTTATTTTATGTCTAATTTAGAGGCCCGTCAATTACCACTGCTATAACGAAATATTTGTTACTTTGATTGAAAGGATAAAAATGCACGCTGAAGAAATAACTGATTATGCTATGATTTTTTCATATTTTTCTTGATGAAGACAACTTTTGGAGCGCGGTACCCTGGGGTACAATTTTGGGTTAAGTTTTGTCTATATTTTGTTGTGTGTGTTGCACGAAAGAGTCAAAGGGGCTTTGGGGCGGGTCAAAGACCCTCAATCAATGTAATTGGCTTAAAGGGAAAATCATGAGTCTCAAACCATGGTTTGAGACCATGGTATATACACATCTAAGTTAGTATAAATATGTAAAGATCAAGTCAAGAAAAGATATCTTATGTCTAACGATGTATGATTGTTAATGTTTTGCGCTAAAGTCTGGGTTTTTGGGTAGAAAGGCTCCTGTTGGATGTGTGTACGGAGACCTAAGTCCTGCCTATGTGCAGACTCTGCTGGCTATGTGTGTGGAAGGATAGATTGTATTGAAGGATTGAATGTACTAAAATTTCTATATCTCTTAATAAAGAAGATTGTTTTGGCGAACCTAGAATGTTATGCGATTTCCTATGTTATTTATCTGTCATTTTCTTTAACATCTTAATATTTTTATTTAATTTTGTTTATGGTTAATTGAATCTGCAGAAATGAATGAGGTACATTGTGCATGAATATCAGTAGATGAATAGATCTGATCTAAGTATATCTAATTATGTGCACAAATTCATATTGAAGCATTATGTAATAATTTGCGAAGAGTTGATTTGTTGATATGTTGATGCGCGCGTCTGTCATAACATATGTTATAGAATATATTTTATTATCTGTTATATTATAATTCTTTTTAGGGCCACTACATTAAATTCTTCCTCGGGGTGCGGAAACCTGGTTCCAACACCCCCCCATACTGCTTCGGGTGAGACTTTGATCTACACAAGCTAGTCATTGCTGAAAGGGCAAGTAGTTGGAGGGTTTTTTGGTTGCGTGATAACTCTAAATCTGGGTTGGGACCCCTTAAGCCAACAACAACTCATTGAAATATTCCTAATCTTATTACATTTTCTTAAACTAACACTGATACATCACATCCTTTGATTATTTGATGACATGGTATATGCTAAACATTTGTATATGAATAATTCTATCGTGCTCCTTCAAAAGATATAAATGAAAATTATAGGGTTTTTAAACCCTAGTAGAGTAAAAGGCCTTAGGGTTTATGGATAAAACCCTAGATCCAGATTTAGATTAATGTTTCTACTGAAAGAAGAAATACTAGATCAAGCAAGGAAAGAATGACATCATGTTGATGATAATTACGAGGTTGTTGAAACTACAATATGGATGCAAGAATGATAAAATCAATAGGGAGCTGATAGTACCCTATAATTCTCAATGATAAATACTTTATATATTTGTTCCTTGATTATTACTATTAGTTATCCTCTTGTATTTGTTTCTTTTGTTGGGTTGTAATCATTCTTCCATGGCTTCCTAGTGGCAATTATAGGTACATAGGAAAGGATACCAAGGCTATGGTTGTAGGTGGAAGCAGTGGAAGAACACAACAAATCATGTGACAAGAGGATTCTCCCAGAATTGGTGTTTCTGTTGAGAGATATTGTACTAGATGATATTTGAGCTCAGAGGGAGAAGAATGATAAACAAGTTTGAAGTATACCTTGATTGTGCCAAAGATAATTAAATAGTGCCAAATATCTAGCATGCAATAGATAACAACATAGAAGCAATATTTGAGAAGGTTATCCCAGAAAGAGAGGATCATGAAAAGAAATTTTCTCTAATTGTTTCTTATGTTATGGAATTACATAAGATGGATGTAGAGGCCATTTTTTCCATGAATAATTTTAGGAAGAAGTGTACATGGAATCACCTCAAGGATTTTAGGGCCATGAAGAAGTAGCTTTCCTGCAAATAGAATATTGCAGCTAATATTTGGATTGATGGATGAAGGTTGATCCTCTATGATTTTATTCTAACAAAATCAGAAGGACTCATGTATTAGAGGGATAATTTTTGGAATAAGGAATTTATTTTCTAATAGAGGGGGAAATCAGGGAGATTTGTTTTATCTTAAGAGGAATTTGACATCTAAGTTTGAGATGATTGATTTTAATTGAAATTTTTAGGCTAGATAGATGATATGCTAGAAAGGAATAATGGTAGATGGAGCAGCCAGTTAGGGTAACTATAAAGTAGTCGATCAAATTATAGTAGAGCCTAGGTATGAAGCTCAACATGTGTTAAAGTACCAACATGGTATAGTTGGTTATGGAAAACCTAGTAATGGTTTGAGATATCTCTCAAACAATGAAGTAGAATTGCAGGTATTCACATATTTTTATTGGGAATAGAGTGCAGAAAATAAAAAGAGTTCATTAGGATTCTGCTTCATTTTGGGCTATGTTATGATTTCTTAGATGAGAAGGAAGTAGACATATGTCGCACTCAGTACTATAGATGTTGAGTATATGGTAGCTTGGTTGGCAAGTTGAGAAGTAGTATGGATTCAAAAAATACTTGTAGGATTGTTTAAGTGTAGGTGCTGACCATGATAATAGGTCAAAGCACAAGACATGCTACAAAAGGAATCAATGTGGATCCAATAGTATTCTATATTCAAGCAGATTGCTGAAAAATCACCTATCCTAGAGTGAAGTCTATATACTTCAAGGACAATATTAGAGTGATTGAGCATGTCTCTCTCAACAAGAGGGAATGATGAAATTGTAGAATCTAGTACAATCATTCTCCCTAGGTTAGGTTGACCGATATTAGGGAGAATGTTTTGGTAGAGGACAATTATTCTTCCTATGTCAAGTATGTTGGTAAAAATTAGGAAGAATAGTCTTAGAAGCCCAAAATCACTCAGTCGAGGAGGTTCCTTTTAGCATTAGGTTTAGGCTCTCCAGATAAGTTGAGTGAGCACATTTAGCATCAGGCCCAAAATTAATCATGAAGAGTGAGGCCTTTGGAGACTCATTGTGATTCAAAGATATTGATCAGAATGATGGTCAACCAAGACTAGTCTATATACCATGTGTTAGAGGGACCATAATTATGGTGACTAGTAGATGCTAATGTTCTAACATGTGTTGAGAGTACTGAATTAGATTATGGTGATGATGCACAATAGTTCATTGGAATCGACTATAATTATGGTGACAAATTAACGTTCAGTTACCATGTCCCATAGTTGCTGACTAAAATTATTTTAATAAAATGATATTGATGCTACGATGAATTTTTATAACCTTTTCTTAGAGAAATATGTCAACAAGAGAACATATGGACAATCATTATGAATACCTCCCTAGCTAAGAGGGAGTGTTGAATTTTTGTATCTATGGGTTGTCTTCATAATTATCGTCCAAATAAATGTAATAATATATTCAAGACATTTTCTTCATGTCGCCTTCAAAAATAGGGAAATTTGAATTTCCAAATTATGTATTTTTTCCTCCAAAAGAAAGCTTAGCTTCAAGTTGATTCAAACCTAGAGATGTGTCTATTAGGGTTCCTTTTATCTCTATATAAATACCATTCGACCTCCTCGATGGAACAAAACTTGGATCATAATTTATTAAAGCATTCAGATCACTCTTACATTTTTTTTCAAGTGAAGGGAGAAGGGAGGTAGCAAGACAAAATTGTGGGTAGACAATATATATCTTGAATAGACTAGAATTATGGGAAGATCATGGTTTTTAGTAGATCAAATTCCTAAGATAGGAAAAAGGACAAATTCTAAGAAAACATATGTCTTTGGTATGAGACTAAATCTGGTCATAAAAAATCTCTTATATGCATACCTAAATTTTAGAGCTACTTATCTCTATTTGACCTGGATTTTCTATGGTCATTTTGACCTTGTTTTTTATTAAAAGGATTAGATGTATCTCTTGTTGAATTGAATGATTTCTCTACGGAAAAGGTTGTTGGGTTTTTCCCCATGTGGGTTTTTCCAAGGTAAAATTCTCATTTTTCTTGTCTGTCTATCCCTTTGTGATCCTAATTTCAATTTTATTCTACCGTTGAAGATATTTTGTGTAATTTCCTTATGATGAATTTGAATGCAAGACAAGATTAAATAAGAAATCATAAGAAGTAATCATCTGTTAGAATATCATGTGAAAAAACAACATCGGGTTGGAAAAAAAGTCAAGAAGAAGAAACCTATAACTATATATGGAACGTTCACGTGAAGCCTAAAGTGACCCCTAGACCCCCCGAGCATGGGTGTTGAATGAAAATCTCAACCTTGGCTAACTTTTGGTCGGGAAAAACAAAAATCCATACAAGATTTTATAAATAGATGGGTCTAATTTGTTTATTAAATATATTTGGGTATAAATATCCCAAGGGGACTCCCACTGTAAGGCTTTGGAATTTGCGGTTGATTTGTTTTTGTTCATTTCATAAGAGATGGGTGTTAAAACAAAAGGAATATGCCAAATTTCCTATGTTGCATGATAGGAGATTTATTTCGAAATACATTTTAACATAAACTGAAATTACATATAATAGATAACAAAATAAAAATGACAAATATTACTCTTGTTAAGGTTCTAGGGTTTCGTCAGTTAGTTATCTAAATTAACTGGCCACCCATCAAACCCAAGGGACTCAACTCTTAATTTAATACCATCAACATTTGAGATAGATACCATTGCCTTAGATTGAGAACCTTGGTAAAAAAAAAAGTATCTAATCCAATTGAAAGGAAATTTATCTAAACACTTAATAAATTCCTCTAAATACTTGAAAATGAGGTCAAAATTAACATAACCAAATATGATCTAAAAGCCTAAATTTCATTGTGGCTTACAATGCATAATAAAACTCATTAGAGTAATGAAACCCTAATAAATTACAGAGGAATACTAAAACTCATTGGCAATAATGAAACATTGAGAAATTACAAAGGAGTGCTTACCACTATCTCTTTCCTAATACTCCTATGTAATACTCTACTGGTTCTCTCGTGCTCCACTTGTTTTTAACTTGGCATGATCATGCAAATACCAAAGATACAACACCTCAAGATGATGCAAACCTAGTACCTAGACTCACTGCCTCAACATCGAAGTTGATTCCCAGGTGAAAAAATGGGCAATTTTTCTCCGTTTCTCCATTCAAAACCTAAACTTGTATGAAAATTGAATGAATTCGACGCCAAATGAGCCAATAGAGTTCCAATTTCAACTGGATCACTACCCGTCTACTAGATTTCAAACCAGCTAAATATAGAGTGAGTGGGAGATGAGGTTCAGTAGCACACTCTACCATGAATGCTACAAGTTTTGAGGGCCACTTATGGTGGAATTGGTAAGAATAAAAATGAAATAAAACAAGTAACTTATATATATATATATATAAATATATATATATATATATATATATATATATATATATATATATATATATATATATATATATATATATATATATATATATATATATATATATATATATATATATATATATATATATATATATATATATATATATATATATATATATATATATATATATATATATATATATATATATATATATATATATATATATATATTAAATATTTTATTTTAATTTGAAATAATTTTTCATTTTTATTTTTAAATACAGACCTCCTTGGTATATAAGGATATAAAGGATACAGCTACAAATAATGAGCTTATTTGACCCATAATGTGAAAATTAGCATAACAATACCAATGAAATGGTCAAATATTTAGGGATTTAACATTAATTTACCCTTCAAATAAGTGTTTCCCTCAATTAATGATTATATGAGGATGCTTTATATGAAAAAATCATCTTCCCAAGTTGCATGTTCTACTGGTAGGTTATTCCATTTGATGAGATTCCCAATATTCGCTTAGTTTTGTAGTTTCTTAACCCAATTTTAAAGTATTGTTTTAGGCTCTTGTATTTCAAAATTTAATGAAGTAGTTGAAATGGGATTTTTTCATAGATGACCTTATTTAATAAGAAACATGGAAGACTACATGTACATATGAATATTGAGGCAACTCAAATATGAAGGCCGTATGGCAAATACTTTGCAACGCCATATAGAGACTATAATACTTGCATCATAATTAATTTTCCTTTTTTTGTTACCTAAGGGACATCTATTTAAATGATTACGACATCAAAAGAAGCCAATCCCAAAATTCAAAGTATCTTTCATTGTGATGTTGATATATATTTTGTTTCATCAAGTTTTGTACTACAACCAAGTTTTCCTTCAATAGTTGGAGAACCTATTTTTGGTGCTTGATGTGATCCTCCATTACTTGAACCTTAGGTTTCCATTTCAAGGGTGTTGTGATGGATCGATGATGATACCCATAGAGTGAAATTATAGATAACTTATGAAATGAAATGTGATACCGCCATACTACCAAAGGAAATCATTTGACACATTGTGACTATTTATCAAATGCAAAGCAATGGAGATGGAATTTTAGACATTTATTCACAATCTTAGTTTCCCCATCATATGGTGATTTTCAATGAATTTGTAATCCAATTGAGTACATACATAAGAAAATAAGCTAGTCCAGGTGAATATTTCATATCTATCACTCGCTATAATCTCTAGGGTTCCAAGTAGCTTCTAAATTATTTCTATGAATGTTGTCGTTACTATGCTTACTTTATAAGGGTTAGAAAGTGCACACAAATGGGCATACCTTGTGGGTCTATTCACCACCACCGCAATGGAATTTTCCCCTTCAAAAAATTTCTAACCTTGTTGAAAATACTGAGAGAGGGAGTGGATCAATATTTCTTTCAATTATTAATTAGCCAGTTAATTTTTTTATTTGATTAGAATTAAAATATACCAGAAAAAAAAAATACAAATAAAAATGAAATATAATAGTTGTTCAAATGATGAGGACTCCAATCCTCAATTTTTTGGCTCTAACTGAAACAAAACTTCAATTCAAGGATCCAACCTTGAATGAGGAATCCAAGACTTTGTCACAAAACTCAGGCTCCAACTTGTAGAAAAAATACAATTCAAGGCTCCAACCTTGAGTGAGGACTCTAATACTCCTAAATAAATCTAGGCTCCAACCTGGTGAAAATGAAAACTCTAATCATCTTAGGCTCCAACCTAAACTTACAATTCAAATATACTTAAAATAGTTCCAAAACTCAGGTTCAAGATGCCATCAAGAAGTGCTTCCAAAATTCCTCCAAGATCACTTCTAAAGTTTGGTGCAAAAACTTCTTTAAAGGCTATTCCAAAATCATTTATAAAACACTTCAAGCGTTTCTCAAATATGCTTTTAAGAATATGCTCAAAAATTCTTGAAGGTCTGCTCAAAAGGTATTCAAATCTGCTCCAAAAGTTAAATTCATGATTTCTCCAAGACGTCTCTAAGTTTGCTACATGGATGACTCCAAAAACTAATTTATGCTCCTTCAAAAATGGTCTTCAAGATCACTCCACAAATTGCCTCAATATTACCCTCAAAGGTTTCTGCAAAGAGTCTCCAAGAAATTCTCTAAAGAAAATTAAATCTTCTTCAAAAGAGTATTCAACATACTTAAGAGAATTATTAGGTCTTACTTAAGGGCCTGCTTTTAAGGTCTCCATAGTCTATTTCAAACTTTATCTCAAGTTTAGGTCAAATAGTCACCACGGATCTAAAAAAATTCACAGGAGGGAGGGGAAGAGTTACGTCTCTTCATGGGCCAATATCTTCTACAGTTCGAGCTTTGTCACAGGGCCAAGTCTATCATAGTCCGATTTCTTTTACATGGTCGAAATTCTACAGGCTACAAGGATCGAATTACTACATGACGAATCATTTAATCTTCACGTCAAATTTTGTTACTAAACACGACTGATATTTATTATAAAATATGGCCTAGGTATATCATAGAATAGGACCAAGGTTTTTCATTGAAAAAGTCTGAGGTTTAAAAAATTATTGGGCCGATATTTGCACTAAAAATATGTTGAGTTCTAATTCACAAGTAGGTCGAGGTTTGCTTCAAGGTGGGATAAATTATGTCCACAAAAGACCAAAACATTAACAATATATTTCCTCATAAAATACTTCAAAACCTGATCAGAATAACCTCCAATAGTGGTTGATCAATAACAGGGATAGAATTCACGAGATGCTCCAATTGGTTCCTAGGTTCATGAGGTACATGTACCATCTTCTTCTTCAATACTAGTATGGATTCCTTCTATAGTTATGATCAGTAAATTTTTTGGAATGTGTTATCACTTAGAAAAAGTGAAACATTATTTGACATGGTCTTAGAGTGTATTTGTTAAAGGTATGGTCATAAAGTTCATTTGTCACAAGTTGGTATAGGAAAATTTAAATTTTTTCATCTTAACATATTCTAAGGTTCAAACCCACCTCCATTAAAGTCATATCATGTCCCATTAGTCATCATTTGCTAAAATATTTCATTTCCCAAGCTTTTGAATTCAAAAAGGCCACTTTAGCCAGTTTTTCTTGTTTTCGTACCGATTTACATTGTAAAAAGGCAGTTTTCACTACGAAACTGCTAATAGTTTCGTAGCGAAACTGCTAGGAAATGTACTAACCACGCTACAAAAAAAGGTATTTCCATATGTCTTGTCAAATCTAGTGCAAGGTGTCAGTCCATGATTGGAAGTGTTAGGGTGGATGTCATTCGAATCAGTTAGGGTCATTTCCAAGGTACGAAGGTCATGGCTGAGGTCATTATTACTATTTTTAGCATGCATGAGTCATGATAAAGCCATGAACTGTCATCGGAATTTTAAAACATTATCCAATTGAGTCTTTGTCATTCTCTGCTTCATCTTTGCATGCTACTGAGTTTTGGAGAGATCTTTCACCAAGCCAAGCTGGTTGCTAGCATTTTCAAAAGTTTTAGGTGTCACTAATCAAGCGAGGCAGAGAAGGTATAAAATCACCATGGCTGCAAAGAGGAAGACAAGAAAAGGTGGCCACTACCTTAGATATGAGCCATCAAACATGAATTTGTTAAATAAATACCCAACTGCCTTAGAAGTTTTCAGAAGAATAGGGTGTTTGCAATTTTTCCAAAGATTGCAAGGGTGCCATGTGCAAGTTTCTAAGGATTTTGTTATTAGTTTCAATGGGACAACTTCAAAGGTGGGAATGCTAAACCTCACAGTAACACCAGAGATCATTGCAATAGAAATAGGAATCCCTAGAGGAGGAGAAGAATGGTTTAAAGGCTTCAAGTTCATCATGCAGGAATGTAAAGAATTTATCAAGCCAGAGCATAGTGAAATTGATCTCACAAATGCCATCCCAAGGAGCTACATGAAAGACAACTTCTCAAAGCTGCTACTAATTATTCAGAAGTACTTCACTTGTGAAGGGGAGATATCACATGGTCTATTCCTACCACCTTAGGCTTCTGTTGCATTTTTTGGGTAAGAGGTCTCTTGATTTACCTTTTTACTTATATAGAAGCTTAGCTAAAATGTCAGATAAGGTCCAAGTTAAAAAATAAGGAAATGAAACCTCACTCTTTCATCATGGTTTGATCAACTTGCTGGTATTAGAGGAGTTAAAAAGATTAGGTAGAGACTCGTCATATTTTCTATTCATCAGTGGTTTTTAAGTATATGCTATCACTCCTAAAAGGAATTCCAAACCTAGAGATATCCCATCACCTTTAGTGGTAGAGCAAGTTGAGCCAGTGATCATGGAGACAGAGCCTTTGTAGAAGGTTGATACACCCAAAGCTACACCTACAAAACAAAAGCCAACAGTGAGAAAACATGGCAGCAGGAGGGTTACAAGAAGCCAAAAAATGGATAAGGGTAACTCAGAGGACATTTTGCATGCTATTGATATTAAAGAAACTCCCATAGTCCAAGCTGAAGAAATAGATGAGGGAGAAAGGAAGCTCAAGAAAGCGAAATCAGCTAAAAATTTAGAGTTTGCAGATGAAGATGTAGGATTCATGTTTCAAGCTATAAAACCAATGACAAGACATGCAAGAAAGGTCTTAGAAAGCAGCAAAGAGGCTTATAAGGTCATTGAAACTGTTCAGCCACCACCAAGCATCATAAACCTCTCCTCACCTGCAAAATAAGAATTAGTTATTAAACAAAGGAAGGGTAAATAGAAAATCATTGGAAAAACAGAGATTGAAGTTCTTAAGGAGCAGTTGAAGTTGGAAAATGATGAAATATCAGTCTTGAAGAAAGAGGCAAGGAAGCACAAGGTTCAAAAGGTACATTTTGAAAAAATGAAAGAAATTTGGGAAGAACAGGTCATAACTGTGTCAAAGACTTTGGACAACACAGAGAAATTGATCAAATGGACTCAACCATTAAGAGGAGAGGTGAAACATATCAGAAAAATGAACCTGTATTTGCAATCTAAGAATAGGACACTGAAGGACCAAGTCAAAGACCTTCAAGAGCAATTATAATTGATTCATGAAGAGTTGGAGAAGAAAGGTTTGAAGATGAGTGTGGTTGAGGAGCCCATAGCTCAATTGATCATAAATGAGGAAGAAACACCACAGAAACCTTAAGTTGAGTTTGAATGTGTTTTATAAGGTTCATGGCATGCTGAAGATCAATTTTTTCCAGATAGAGGTCACTTTTTGGAGATAATTTTGAAATCTGGAAATTCTGCACTTTTACACAGTTTCGTAGCGTTTCCTAAGCTTAAAGCCAGGAAAACGCTACGAAAAAACCTATAGCAGCCTTTTTGCCTCTAAATTCACTTTTTTTTTTTCAGTTTTCAAGGAGGGAGAATGATGGTGGTGATGTGTCATGACTAGGTTGACACCATGGAACAAAAAAAGAGCAGTGTTTTTGGGTGCAGAAGCTTCTTTTTCAACGCTACCAAAGCTTGCTACGAAACTGTCATGTTTTTGTAACGAGCTACTTTTGAAGGTTTTGGAGCATGTTAATGGAAGTTTTGGACAACTGAACTACTCCAACATGTCAAGGGACCTTAACATCAAACATTTATGACTCGAAGGAAGTGTTGTGGAGACAAATCATCAACCAAAGATCTTGTTGAAGATAAGGATTATGCATTCCTGAAAATAGGGTTTTGTTCCACATGTCTAGGAGAGTTTTTAATATGTAAAGTGGTGATGAACTATGTCATGGATTTTTAGAGCATGTGACACTTATGTTGTAACCATCATTTAACTGTTTCAAAGATAAGGTAGAGTGATGTAATAAATAGGAGTTTGAGTCCTATTAGGAAATGTCTTCTTTAAGGTGTAGCTGTCAGTTTCTTGTTAGAATTCATGTTTTGCAGTTATGTGATGTGTCATAGGAGAATTCAATGAATCTAGCCACCAGGTAGATCATCCTTGTTGTAAGAATGTCTATTTAAAGAAAAAGCATCGAAGTAGTGAAGGGTTGGAGATTTTTTCACTAAACTGCTGCTTTGTCTATTTAGACTCTTATTAGTAATACAGAGGGACTTCTTCTTGAAATACTTGAGATTCTCACGAGGTTTTTAATGTCTTATTGATCTACATCTTATGTTTTACCACTTGCAGTAGATTTCATTTCTATTACTCGGAATTCATAACTCTATGCTCTGACTTCCTTTAGTAATGAAATGAATGTGTTTTCCTATGTTTTATGAGTGAATTGACTTTGTTAAAGACCCCTATCTGCCTCAGGTTCCATGTCAAGGAACCTTGCCACTGAAAATACTGATTGTTGACTCCATAAGCCCAATGGTGGCAAGCCTACATTATTTCAACCTGCAATCATAAAAAACAAGATACAAATTCTATAGAGTTATCCATCTAGCACTATCATTAAACAATATCATAAAATCCCTTTGAGAGAGCCCTCTTAGACTGAAGATGTTAAGCTTCAGTCAAAATTTGGTTTGAAACAGTTACATAGAGTTGTTTGATCAATAGCCAATCAAGTACAATTACCTGATAACATTTTGGTGCGTCTGCCGAGAGCCTGAAGATATACTTTTCCTAAAATTTTGAAGCTAAACTATTGAAGGTAGTAGGAGCTCATAAGTTTTTCGAGACTGCAACTACCTTGGTGACTCCATCCAAATTTCTCATGTTCAAAGGTAGATTCGAAAAGGAGATATACGAGGAGTAATCCTGACCCAGATCCACCTATAATTGTGGATAATCCTAACACAATTTCCAAAGGCATTCAAGATAGTTCTGCAAAATCAGGTACTCCATTACACATACAAGCCTTGTCCTTTGAATTTTTAAGAAGTTCTAAAGATAAAAAGTTTGATGATAAAATTCATGAAGTCTTTTTTAGGTTTGAAAATGAAAAAAGAATCGACTGAAATTGTCTTAGACCAACAAATAAGAGGTATTGATACCTTAGCCTTGGTGACAAAAAAAGATAAAGAAGAGTTTTGGGAAGCAGTCACATCAAAGTTCTTGTTAGAGAGGGAATCTTTGAATTGGTTGAAGGAACTATACCCATTTGAAATATTGCTAAGAAGTAAATTTGGTTTTCCTTTACCTGACTGGAGTTCAATTGTAACTGGACAACAAAGACCAATCAAACCCCCTCCTAACAATCCCTCTTCCTCTACTACTGTTTTCCCTAAAACTACCATAGTTCTAGTCATCATGGCAGGAAATGTGCCACCTCCACCTGCTAGGTATGCCCCCCTTGTTCTCCTAGCTGTCCTTAATTCCCTTCCTAGAAAATACTCTACTAGAATCAAAACTTGGGGAAGTGATGAAGAGATTACAGCTGAAGAGCATGTAGATAAATTTAATGAGTTTATAGACAGGGAGGAGGTTGACCATGAGGATGTCAAGATGAGATTATTTTCTTAGAGCTTTACTGGTGAGGTCAGAAAGTGGTTCAAAGCCCTTGCTCGAGGAAGCCTGCATAATTGGAATGAATTTGAAGTTCGCTTCTTGAGAAAGTGGGGAAATAGAACCAACCCTGTACAAGCCCTCATTTATTAAAATAGCTTGAAAAGAGTTGCTTATTAAACTGTTCAAAATTTCTCCAAGAGATTTAATAAAGTTTATGATTCCATCCCTGCCCATCTTAAGCCTCCTCTAGGAGTAGCTCAACTGAGATATGCTGAGGCCTATGATTATGCCTTTTCTATCCTGCTAAGGGAAAGAGAATCCCCTACATTAGGTGAAATGAAAAATGATGCTGTGAAGGTGAAGGTCAATATGATAGTAGCTAAAAATTCCATTATTGGAAATAAAAAATTGAAAGAATAAGATAAGCCTTCCACCTCAGATGATAAATTTGACTCCATGATGAAGACAATAGAAAAATTGATGGATAGGCTTGCCATTGGGAATGCCTCTGCTCCTCCTGCACAACATGAACCTTGGTTTAGATATCCTTAGTTCAGAAGACCTCAAAACCAGCAGAGACCAAGGGAAAACAAAAATCAGCCTAACCAAGTAAGGCCTTCTTTTCAGCAAAATTTAGTTGACGAAGAAGATTAGCCTAAAATACCAGAAGACTCAATTCATTTCTTAGATTAAAACATGTCAGGAATTTTTTTGACTAAGGAAGAACATGATGAGTCTGATCATGATGTTAACAAGGGTGAGGAACCATCTGATTACCTTAAAGGATATCAACATGAAAATTTTGAGCTGCAGAAACAATACAACCTCAGAAACATAAATGTTCCAATTACTGCAAATAAAGCATAGCCCAAGGAAGATGCCCCTAAAGCTACTGAGGTTAGAAAAGATCCACCACTTCCCCCTCCTGTCAAAGAGAATAAAAAATCTGCTTCTGTTTTTAGTTTGGAGAATGAGATCTCCAAGATCAAAATACCAGTTCCTTGTGGAGAAATTCTTAAGGTGAAAGAATACAGAATTAAAATTGTAAAAATTATGAATTTCCAACCAGAAGCTGCTAACATCCTTAATGTTCAAGAATATCATCCTACCATATATTTGGGACCAAGATTGTAAGATGAGTAGAATGAAGAGGTGCCTCCTTTCTATGTCAGCCTTAGCATTCATGACATGACATTACACAATGCCATGTTGGATTCATGGACCTCTCATAACCTCATGCCTAAAGTGATCATGGAAAGGATGGGATTAGAAATCACTAGGACATATAAGGATTTGTTTTCCTTTGATTCAAAAAGAGTTTAGTGCATTGGTTTAATAAAAGATGTTGTTGTTGGTCTTACACAAGTCCTTGCCAAGACAATGGTAATAGACATTGTGGTAACAAACATTCCACCTAAGTTTGGCATGCTGCTATCTAGATCATGGGCAACAAATATCAAAGGAACCATGCAGATGGACCTAACTTATGCCACCATTCCTGTTTTTGGTGAGCAAAGAAGATTATACAGAGAAACAAGGATGGCCTATATGGTAAGCAGCAAGGAAAAACCTCAGAATTTCCCAATCTATGCTGTTGATACTGAATTAGGATATGATATAATTTTCAATGAAATAACTAATAAATATGAATATGAGAAGAAAGCAGAAATTCAGGTGGTTGAAAATCATCAAGCAGGAAATCAAAAAATTAGTGAAGAAAAAGCAGAAGGTTGGTGGTTGTTACATTTTGATGGATCAACAGGAAGAGAGGGGGCTGGAGCAGGAATTTAGATCACAACTCCAAAGGATGAAAGTAAGTTCTTTTCTTTCAAACTGAACTTTGATGCACAAATAACATGGCTGAGTATGAATCTCTATTTTTGGGTTTAGAAATTTGGAAAAGAATGGGTGCCCAAAATATTTATGTTTGTGGAGATTCTAAATTAATTATTAAACAATTTGAGGGTGTATATAAAACCAAGGATGTGAGAATGAGGGAATATAGAAATTTGATCATGGAGATGCTAGAGAATTTTCAAGAATATTCATTTATTGTGAAGACTAGGGACCAAAACTCAGAAGCTGACTCCCCAACTGTCTCTGCAAGTCTGTTTGTTATCCCTGCACATTCCACTGAAATATATGAGGTTGAAGTTCGTCATAGGCATGCTATCCCTGACAACATAATTCATTGGCAAGTTTTTGAGGATGACCAACAAGTCAAAAAATTTATAGAATTGAAAGAGGAATTTGAAAGCACACAAGTAGATCAAAAAAACATGCTTGCTGAAACAAAGGGGAATTCTGAAGTTTTACAGCTGAAGAATAATTCTATACCCAAAGGTCTCATACCACTTGAAAAGATTTTTGACCAAATGATGTGTTCAAATCTCCTAGGATACAAGTTGATGATGAAGAGGTAGAGAGTTGTAACCTTGGTACAGTAGCAATTCCAAAAATGATCAGGATTTAAAATTTTCTTTCAGTTGACATGAAACAGAAATATATTGAGATGATGAAAAGGTTCATAGATGTTTTTGCATGGAGTTATGCTGATTTAAAGAAATATGATCCTACTATTATTGAAGATACCATTCCCATTAAATAAAATGAAAAGCCTTTCAAATAGAAGCTGAGGAGGATTAATCCACATCTCATGCCTCTGATTGAGAAGGAAATCAAGAAGCTCTTTGATTCCAAAATTATTGTTCTAATAAGATTCTCAAAATGGCTTGCAAACTTGGTTCTAGTCAGGAAAAAGAGTGGAGAAATCATAATCTGCATTGACTTCAGAAACTTGAACAAAGCCTCTCTGAAGGACAACTACCCTCTCCCAAAGATGGACCAAATTCTGTAGAACATTGTTGGTTCCAAAAGGATGTCTATGCTGGATGGTTTTTCAGGATATAATCATATACTAGTGCATCTAGAAAATCAGGAGAAAACTGCCTTTACCACACCATGGGGCACATTCATGTATGCCAAAATGCCCTTTAGTCTAAAGAATGCAGGAGCGAATTTTCAAAGAGCAATGGACATTGCCTTTGCTGAGGAGAAGGATAATTTTGTGGTTGTATATCTAGATGACATAATAGTTTTCTCAAGGAGATAAGAGGACCATTTTAAGCATCTAGAAACGATTTTGCTGAAGTGTAGAAGGTTTGGAATTTCTCTCAATCCCACTAACAGCATTTTTGCTCTGACTTCAGGGAATTTACTTGGGCATATTATGTTAGTATGAATTCTTCGTCGAAGTGTACGAAAAAGAACCACTTTAGCTACGCATAACTAATAGCCCTAACAACAATAGAGGCTGCCAAACATCTTCAGATCTGCGATTAGTAGTTAAAATGCTGCAACAAACAGATCTATAAATGGAAAGACATCAAGCAGTAAAGTAAAGAGTTTGCTCCATGCATCCAACAGACAAGACAAGAACACAATTTTTGAATGAATTTTTATATTACAGGGCACCTGGGAGGAAACAAGAAGGTGTATCCGGATCTCCTCAATGGGATGGGTTCTTTGTAGTCCTCAGCACTTCAGATCTAAGCTTTCTCTCTCTTGTAGATGTAGAAAACCCAATGTAGAAGGTAGAGCTCAATGGGAGCAATAAGGGCAGAAAATGAGACCGAGTGTATAGATCCAGAGTGATCTAGTATGCAACAAAAGGTGAAGAATGAAGGGGAAAATCCTCCTATTTATAACAAAATATTGGGTCATTCTAGATCTTGGTGCATGATTAAAATAATGTTAACCAAATCTAGATCCACCTTTTATGGAATATTTTATTATATTTGTTGGAGGGAAAAAGTATTTGACTTGGGTCAAATCCCTTTATTTGTTAATAATAAATAAATAAATGATTTATTTATCTTTTAAGGAAGTGGTTGAAGGATAATTAAATAAATAATGATTTATTTAATTATTTGTGGGTGATTTGGTCATATTTAACAAGGAATATTATCTAAACAAGATTTAAATAATTATTCCTAGAAAATAATAAGATAAATAAAGGTTTATCTAATTAATTTCTTTGTTTTTGGGTTAAACATGACCGGGAATAATAATTAAATTATGGTTTAATTAATTATTCCATGAGGAAAATCAAACAAATATAGGTTTGTTTAATATTTCCTTTTGGGGTTTCCTATTTTAACATAGTGAAAGCAGTTTTACTTAGGGTAAAACAGGTCTTACATGGTGTACTTGGGTCCATCTAATGATAAAAGGTTAGATGACCAAAAAATGGTGTAAGAGAGGGATAGGGGACAGTGGGGCTGAAGGTCATAGTGTGCGACGTAAGAGAGGGACCAAGCAATGAATGATGGAGAGCAGAAATGGTGTACAAAGGGATATGGTATAGACTCCATGGAGGCAAGGATGACTCAACTTGGATGCTCTAAACAAGGGTGACATGATAGTGCTGCCACACAGTAAAGGCCCCAATGGGGGAACCATGGAAACATGAGTACAAGGTGGGCACTCATGACGAAAATCGTCACGAACATGGACAAGTAAGGGGGCATTATGGTGCCCCAAGTACAAGTGTCGTAAGTGATGAAATTCAATTTTAAGGAGTGGTAAAGTGACCCTTCTTGGACAAAATGTGTCCAGGTGAAGTATCAAATCACCAAAAACTAATAGAAACCCATTTGAGAGCTCGGTGAGATCTTTCTGGTGGTGCTGACGGTTCGTCGAACGGGGCTACGGTGTGGTCGCAGCAGTCGAAAGAAGAAACAGGGGTTCTCTTTTAACAAGGCAGTTTTCCCTCCAAAATCATTCATTTGCTATTGTTGCTGTGGTGAATGTGGAGAGGAGGGAAGGCCCTAAATCTTGCGGCGAACATAGCGGACAAACCGACCGTTGGAATCGAGATCTGTCAGTTGGAGGTAAGAGGCCTAACCTTGCTCTTGTATTTTGATGGATTACATTTGCAGTTTAGGGCCCAGAATCCCAGAAACAGCCCCTCCTTCACCTCTACGGTCGGGTCGCACTTTTTGGGGCAAAAAGTGCGACCCAGGACGCAGGTATCAGGGAAAAAAGTGCGACCTGGTCCAGAAAATGGCAGAAAACTGCGACCTGGGAGATGAGGGAGTTTTGGTGTTGTTTTATGGCTGGGAGCTGGATTTTAGTGTTTGGTTATGGTTTTCCCGATCTGTACCCTGAAAAAGATGATATGTTTGTACAGGTATGGCAGAGTTGCGGGTCAGCTGGAGAGAGAGAGATCTGGGAACGCTTCGAACAGAGATCCAGGCGGATCAGGGCGTCCGTCGTGTATTGGCCAGATTTGGGGTTCTCAAGTTTTTGGAGAACCCGTTGATGAGAGCAGGGGAACCGTTACTGGCCCGGATTATCAGTTACTGGGATCCAGATCAGGAGATCTTTGTAGTGCATGGGCACAGGATCGAGCTAACGGTCCAGGATGTGTACTTCCTGACTGGTCTCCCGCCACTAGGGATGGTGGGAAACACACAGCCAGTGTTGCCGCGGGGGCGGCATATCATGGAGTTCGTGGAACGCCATTGTCGACCGGGTCTCCAAGTCAAGGGGACTCGAATACCGATCGAGGATCTAGAGAGGCTAGAAACCCGTGCAGTGGCCGCAGCTGTGCTGCGAATCCTGGGCAGCCAGGCGTTCCATCACATCACCGGTGGGCAGATGACGATAGTGGAGAGTGTGTTGGGTGGGACCTACTTTGGGTGGGCCCAAATGATGCTGGTGGCGCTAAAGCGACAGTTGTCGCTATGCAGGCGGCAGGTGAATCATGATTGCTCATATGGGACTTTATTGTGCACCTTCTTCTTTGAGAAGATCCCGACCTTGAGGCCTCGTGTGCAGCTTCCAGATGGGGGCCCGAGAGAGCCCAGGATGCGTCGTTGGGGACGACTACTCTGCAGAGGAGGAGGAGGGGCGGTCGGGCGAGTGTTTCGACCGGAGTTTTTTGCCCATTGGGATCAGATGCCATTGTACATAGACGACTATCCCTATAGTGGGATGAGCTACTGTGGAGATCCGGATCTGCCACTTCCGCCTGGTCGAGTCTGGGGGCCCGATGGTAAGTGAAAAATTGCTATTCTTGTGTGGGCATGTTAAATTTTTTGAATAGTAATTAATGATATTGATTCATGTACTTTTGGTATGCAGATATAGCACCGGTAAAACCGGCCGGATATATGGGACGACCGGCAGCGTCTGGAGCTACAGGTCCAAGTGGGTCGAGAGCAGCGCAGAATGAGGATGCATCCGCCCTGCTGGAGGACATCCGCCGTAGATGTGAGCAGTTTTTGACCGGAGTATCAGAGCGCGGGTGGCAGGATTTAGACGACCAGTACATAGAGCCGTGTGTTGGTCTCCCCTCGGAGTGGCGAGGTATCATGCGGTGCATGGCGATGGCCGGTCAGGCTATGCGTGATCTACATGCTGCAGGGGCAGAGCCATTGGCCCGGGAGCCTCCAGATAGTGATTAGGGGTAGGGGCATGTGGTGCCCCCTCGGATGTATGTAGGGGCATGTGGTGCCCCCTCTGATGTATGTAGGGGCAGGTGGTGCCCCCTATGATGTATGTAGGGGCAAGTGGTGCCCCCAATTTTTGGCTTTTTGTTTGTAACATGCTATGGGCATGTCGTATGTATCAGAGTATATGGACTCTAAATGTATGCTTTGCGACACATATTATGGATATGTATCGTCTTTTGATAGTTGATTTAATGTTATTGTCTTGTATGAAATGTGTGTGATAGATGCCAATCTAGAACATGGTTTGCAATACTATCTACATAGTGATTCTGGTCTCGGGGTACATGGTTGAAAGTTATGGTTTCAAACGCACGTATTAAGAATTTCACTCGTAAATAGCGTCTAAATAGCACAGGGTTATGCACACGATAAACACCATTTAGTTGCATCACAAGAAGCAGGGAATCCAAACGAACGTGCAGATGGAGGATGCGATGAAAGAGGGCATCGGCTAATAGGCCACGCACTGCATCATATTCGGCCTGATTGTTGGTGGCAGAACCAATGCATACCCTGTTAGAAAGAAAAAGGTCATGCAAGGGGGTGAAGATGGCCCAACCTGCCGAGGCGAGATTCCTGGAGTAGCGACTTGCACCATCGGCGTAACCGATAAAGGGTGTGGACGGGGGGTCCTGCAGAATGGTGTGACAAGACAATAAATGAGGGGATGAAAGGAAAGGACGACAACGTGAGGGTACAGAAGTCATCGGGCGGCAACGGTGGGAAGAGGGGGAAGTGGCAGGATGATCAAGACTCAAACAAGGTGGTGTATGAGAGCTATCGGAAACATGGTGAGGACTCGGGCTGCGGAGATCAACAGAGACACAAGTGGAGTGATCTCGAGTATGAGGGGGAACAGGGTGATCAAGGGACACAACAGGGGAGGATGCAGACGGGCTAGGTTCCGGGTGTCGTGCAGAGGAGGATAGGTAAAGGATGGTTACCGTAGACTCCGTCATCTAAACATCAGGGGGGGGGGAATGTCGATGGGAGCGGAGGAATCCTCAGGCTGACCTGAAGCATACTGCGCGAGAATGGGAGAGGCAGATTGATTTTGTTCAACCTCATACTCGCGGACCACCTCTAGGGAGGCGCGGTAATGCGTCAAGTGAGGAAAATGGTGGGAGTAGTGGCCATGGACACCACACAATGCACAGGGTTTGTTGGTGCGGAGAGTCTTGGGGTTCTTGGGAACGGACGCAGAAGGAGTGGGGGCTTCAGGGACCGTAGCGTCGGGGAACACGACTTTAACCATGGGCCGGATACGGGGTAACTCGGGACAAGCATGGGTGGCATGACCAGTGACATCACATAAGGCGCAAGGCTTCGCGGGCGGAGAAGGAGCCGAGTCGGTTGTGGTGGTCTGGTCTTTGGTTGCCCCCTTGCGGACTTTTCCTTTCTTCTCGGGAGCCGTCACAACAGGAGAAGGGTCCTGTGGAGGTGCTGGGGGCACAGTGGCTATGGAGGAAGCGAGGGGAACCGGTTGAACCGGTGTCAAAGCCATATAAGGTTTGGGGTGACCAGGAGGGGTGGCGGCTGGGGGATCAAGGTACCAGACCGGAATGCCCAAGGTCAAGTTAGGGAGGGAGAGGGTGGCCATGACGGGGACAGAATATACGTCGGGAGGGGGAGCTAGGAAAGGGATCTGCCCAGCAGGGAAATGACCAGGAGGGACGGCTTCAAGATGGTTGAGGCCAAGAGGAACCGATCCGGGCAGATAAAGGGGTTCAGGGATACCAGCTGTAGGAGGAGGGCCATAAGGAGGAGGTCCGGCTGGCTGAGAGGAATGGCTAGGAGCGGGTTGCGGAGGGCGGGGGGGAGGTTGCTGACTAGTCGAGGCAGGCCGCTTATGGGCAGCCTGAGACGATTGCATCATGCAAACATTCGACAAGCTGGGATCAGTAACAGGAGGGGGGGGAAGATGAGGAAAAGTACCAAGCAGGGTGGAATCTTTATAGACATCGGGGGAGACACTGGTCAAAGAATCGACGGTTTTCTTATTGGCTACAGAAGAGATGGTCGTCTCGGAGGAGGTCTGGGACGGCGGCTCATGATAAGATAGCTGGTTGATGGTGACTATCTTCCCATTATGGGGGAAAGACATCTTGCGGAAAACCGCGGATGGGACAGCAGACATGGCATAGGTGTAGCTGCGCCCCAATAGAATGTTGTAGTGTAGAGGGGCGTCAATAACTTCGACGTCAACGCAAACGGTCTTACCGGCGAGGGTGATGGGACAGTTACGAAACAGGCCAATGGGCTAGGAGGCATGACCGTCCCACGCTCGAAGGGTGATCGTGGACGGGGCCAGCTCAGGGGATCCGAGCTGCTTCCAAACCGAAGCGGACATCACGCAGGTGGATGCCCCCTCATCAATTATACACCGGGATACAGTGGCGTTCCGGATTTTGACTGGGATTTGGAAAGCGACGGAAGGAGGAAGAGGGGGATGGTCCGATTGGGTGGCGTCAAAAACAATCATTTGGTCATCAGCAGGATCGACAGCGCCCACGGCAGATAATAGAGCCTTCTTTTGGGAAGGGCACGACTGGAGGAGTTCCAGTGTGGAAATGGCAGCAGGGGATTGCGCCAAATCATCTACTATACTATACGACTGAGCGGCTCGACCGGAAGCAGCATTTCGGCGTAATGGTCCCTTTGGAATATTTGGATGAACCTCAACTTTGGGCTGAGGGATGTGTAAGGGACCACTGGATGTCGAAAGAGGCTCTGTAGAACCTGAAGAGGGAGGCTCGGGAGCAGACTGAGCAGGAGGCTTGGGGTACTGGCGGGACCGAGTTTGAAGGTGAAGATCGACGGATGGGGAAGGATCGGAGTGCATCATAAGGATCTGGTAATCAGAGGAACCAGAAATGGAAGGGGGGGCGGCTACCTGGCTGTCGGGCGGTTGGGTAGCCACGAATCCCTGTTGAGGGAAAGGATCAGTGAACACAGCTGGCTAGGTAGTGGCCACATTAGGAGGAGCATGAGGGGAGGCGTGTTGTCCGCGCAATGTGGCTTGAGACTCCCACATCTGTCGCATCTGGGGTAAGAGAGGACAATCGTGAGTGTAGTGACCGTAAACACCGCAACACGAACAGGGCTTGTTTGTGCGAAGCTGCCTGTCCGGCCTGGGCGGAATGCCCTGAGACTGGTTGCTAGTGTTAGGGTCCACACCAGAATTGGGTCCTCGGTTACCGGGGGCAGATGGGTTCTGGTTGCCTCTCCACCTTCTTTGAGAAGAAGGGGGATTAATCGCACCCTGCTGTGCAAATACTTGCCCTGGAGGGGGTTGTAAGTGCTGTTGCAGGTTGTGAGGAGGCAAGGGAGGCGGAAGCGCATATGCTGGAGGAGCTGGCGCACCAGGCTGTGGATAAAGGTAAGGGTTGGGTTGGGCGACATTGAGGTAAGCGGGAGGTTGGGCAAAAGGAGGAGGCATGCCGTATCCTGGATACATGTTGCCGGGAGGGGGAAGAGTGCTTGAGGTGCTGGCCCCTCCCTGGGGGAGACCATAGCCCATAGGAGGGTGAGCAGATGGATGGGAAAGAGATCCAACGATACCGTCGGCGGAATGAGATGCCCCCGGGGCGTTAGCGCCACCGGGCCTGGGGATGTCAGGAATGACGGTATAAACAGAACCAGATTGAGCGTAGATCAGGTCATATTTTAAGGCTATTTGGAGGGCAGCTTCTTCAGTCTGAGGAAAGTGAGAGGCGACATCTTTGCCGATGGGAGACGGAAGGGTGCGAAGGAACCAGTCCATGTAAACTCGATCTTCAAAGGGGGGGGCTCGACATAAGCTCCGTCTTCGTCGCCATTCCTGAACATGGGCAGAAAGGCGTGTGGAAGAGGATTGCTTAAAGGAAGTCAAGAGCTCCGTGCCAGTGTCGTATCGGAGAGGGAGCTGGAAGTATGAAAAAAAGGTTTGGGCAAGAGTCTCGAACATGGTATGGGAAGAGGTGGCTTGTTCGACATACCATTTAGAAGCTTCGCCGGTAAGCGTGCGTTGGAAAAAACGAAGACGGATGGAGTCGTCGGTAATGGAATTGGAGGAACACCACATGTGGAAAGACCGGACGTGATTGGTTGGATCTTCTCCATTGAGGCCCTCGAACTTAGGGATATCAGAGGGCAGCTTGGTGGGCATAGCGGGCCAGGTAGCATTGTGGTGAATGGGGTCATTAATCAACTGATGGAAATCGGGGAGGCTGAGGCCTGCAATGTACGACAGCACAGGGGTGGCCGGGGTAGTGGTTGTGGCGGTTCCGCTAGAAGTGGGGCCGGCATTGGGGCCGGGAGAACCGCTAGCGTTAGGCCCTGGACCAGACATAGTGAAGGTAATAGGGGGAGAACCAGAAGGAGAAGGAGGACCCGATGAATCAGGAGAGGAGGCGGAGTGCGGACTCGAAGGTGGACTGGCTCGACGACGACGGTGCGGAGCAGGTCGATCAACCGGAAACTGAGGGTGAAGGCCAAGAAGTCTCCGGGAAAGGCGCCTTGGGGGCGCAATGATGACAGGAAGAAGGAAACCGACAAGGGCAGAAAGGGAAAAAATCAAGAAGGTCAAGGGCAGAAAAGGTGCAGTGACAATTGATTTTAGAGTCTTTGCCAGGCGGTGTTAACCAGGCGCTTCTTCACTTAGGGTCAGTGTGTGGTGTGCGTTAATTTTAATTTTTAAACCCTTTCCGTTGTTGAGAGCAAGAAAAGTGTGCTGCGTAGCTGAAAATAAACCTACAGAGAACAGAATATAACACTGAAATAACAGAAAAATAACAGCTACGTATGCATCTATCTAACCCAAGAAGGTGGGTCTCTCACAACTATGCTGAAAAGAAAGGGAAAAACTATGTAAAACACACATACAGGGAGCTCAACAGATCTAGGGTCAAAAGGGACAGAGATCTGGAGGATAAGGCTGCAGGCAAGAGGGGCAGATCACAGCCAAGAGACAGAGGCAAGGTGGCTGGAAAAAGGGAAGGAAATCAGCAAAAACCAGAGGGGGTGAGGCGGAGGCCGTCAAAAGGAGGTCCAAACAAAACGACAAGAGGTGATTTGAAAGGAAAAGAGGCTGATTTCAATGGATTTGAAAGGGAGGTAATAGATCTGGAAAAGAAGGGGCTGAAGCTCTGAAACCGACGGCTGAAACAGCTAAAACTCTTCCACAAAAAGTGGAGGGTACTAAAGCCCTAAGGGGCTGGGTTCCCACTTAGATGAGTAAAAACAGATCAGATCTTGGTCAAGGCGGCCGAGACGCAGGGCCGAAGACCCCCGATGTGTTTGCAACAGTAACTCCGTAAAAATTGCGAAAAATGCCGGAAAAAGGCAAGCCCAGCTCGACCCGATCTCGAGTGTGTCGCGTAAAAACAAAGCCGAAAAGTGATGACCGGGAGGTCCAGGTCGCAGGTTTAGGGCCAAAAAGTGCGACCCCCCTGTTCCGGTTGTCTCGGCGGCAGATTTTCAGAAAAGTTGCCGTCTCAGTTGCGGCTGGTGTCGCTTACCTGCGCAATAGGGCCATAAACACACGGAAGTTAGAAATTTTAAGTTTTTAGGGTTTTATGTGAGAAAAATGACATAAAAAGAGGAAAACTAAGCAGCTGAAAAGAAGCCCTAGGGCCTGAAGTAGCTGGATATGCATGAATATGAAAAACGACAGCGGTCGTAATTTAAAACCCGTGTGGAGTCGCCATTTGTTAGTATGAATTCTTCGTCGAAGTGTACGAAAAAGAACCACTTTAGCTACGCATAACTAATAGCCCTAACAACAATAGAGGCTGCCAAACATCTTCAGATCCGCGATTAGTAGTTAAAATGCTGCAACAAACAGATCTATAAATGGAAAGACATTAAGCAGTAAAGTAAAGAGTTTGCTCCATGCATCCAACATACAAGACAAGAACACGATTTTTGAATGAATTTTTATATTACAGGGCACCTGGGAGGAAACAAGAAGGTGTATCCAGATCTCCTCAATGGGATGGGTTCTTTGTAGTCCTCAGCACTTCAGATCTAAGCTTTCTCTCTCTTGTAGATGTAGAAAACCCAATATAGAAGATAAAGCTCAATGGGAGCAAATGATAGAGATGAGACCAAGTGTATAGATCCAGAGTGATCTAATAGGCAACAAAAGGTGGAGAATGATGGGGAAAAACCTCCTATTTATAACAAAATATTGGGTCATTCTAGATCTTGGTGCATGATTAAAATAATGTTAACCAAATCTAGATCCACCTCTATGGAATATTTTATTATATTTGTTGGAGGGAAAGGGTGTTTGACTTGGGTCAAATCCCTTGATTAGTGAAAATAAATAAATAAATGATTTATTTATCTTTTTAAGGAAGTGGTTGGGAGATAATCAAATAAATAATGATTTATTTGATTAATGGTGGGTGATTTGGTCATATTTAATAAGGAATATTATCTAAATAAGATTTAAATAATTATTCCTAGAAAATAACAAGATAACTAAGGGTTTATCTCATTAATTTCTTTGTTTTTGGGTTAAACATGACGGGGAATAATAATTAAATTATGGTTTAATTAATTATTCCATGAGGAAAATCAAACAAATATAGGTTTGTTTAATATTTCCTTTTGGGGTTTCCTATTTTAACATAGTGAAAGCAGTTTTACTTAGGGTAAAACAGGTCTTACATGGTGTACTTGGGTCCATCTAATGATAAAAGGTTAGATGACCAAAAAATGGTGTAACATATTATATTTAAATATGGTTAGATTGATCCAAACAGGGTCAATTCCATTCAGAAAGTGGATTTGCCTAGAAGTAGGAAGGAAATTAAGTCTTTCCTTGGAAGGGTGAATTTTGTGAGAAGGTTTATTCCTAACTTTGCTGCGATTGTTAAAGACATAACCAAGATGCTGAAGAAAGGAGCTAACATCAAATGGAGAGTGGAAGAAAAGCATTCATTTGAGGAGATAAAAAAGGAATTCACTCAAGCACCATTGTTGATTAGTCCTATTTTTTCAAAGGAATTTTTGGTTTTTACATTTGCATCAGAAAATACAATTGCTGGAGTTTTTCTGCAGAAAGGACAACAAGGTATTGAGCAACCTATTTCAATTTTTAGCAATACCTTAGATAATTCAGAACTGAAGTACAATATCCTAGAGAAACAGGCCTATGCCTTGGTCAAAGCCATCAAAGATTTCAGAATTTACATTCTACATTCTCATGTCATAGCATTTGTTCCTAATGTTGTTCTGAAGGACATCTTGACTCAAGCTAATCCTGATGGTAAGAGAGGGAAGCGGATAGCTAACTTATTGGAATATGATATAGAGATCAGACCCACAAAATTGGTCAAAGGTCAGGGGCTAGCAAAGCTGATGGCACACCCAAATTTTGGTTGTCTTGATATGAATTTAATTGCAGAAATTTCAGAATTATCAGATGAAGGTGAAGAGCTGATTCCCATTGGAGAGAAGTACATCCTTTATAATTGGTACAAATACATTGTTTTTATCTTACATCATCATAGGACTCCTACTGAATTAACAAAATCTAAAGCAAGGTTTGTGAAGATAAAATCCTCGAGGTACTACATCATTGATAATAATCTGTATTGGAAAGATACTGGTGGTATTATTTTGAACTGTTTGCTGGAAGAGGATGTGGAAAAAGTGACTGAGGAGTTTCACGAAGGAGATTGTGGAGGTCATCATTTTTGGAAGGCCACAACAAATAATATTCTCAAAGCAGGGTACTATTGGCCTACTATGTTAAAAGATGTCCACAAAAAGATTGCTTCCTGCCATGAATGCCATATTTTTGATTGTCAGAAAAATCTTGTTCCTTTACCCTTGATTCCTATTTATGTTGAGGCCCCATTCCAGCAGTGGGGGATAGATTTTATTGGTGAGATTCATCCATCATATTTAGGTCAACATCGCTGGATCCTGACAACAACTAATTATTTCACCAAGTGGATTGAAGCAATCCAAAATAGGAAAGAAAATGATTCAGTTATCATTTCATTTTTGGAGAATAATATATTTTCTAGGTTTGGCTGCCCTATGAAGATCATCACTGAAAATGCATAGGAATTCAAATCCAAGGGATTGATTAGTTTTTTTCATCAATATCACATTACAATTGGACACTCTACTGCATATTATCCACAAGGTAATGGCCTTGCTAAATCTTCTAACAAAAGCATTATGAGGATTATTAAGAAGGTGTTGCAGGAAAATAAGAAGTCATTTGAAGCTGAAGTATGTTCTGTGGGATGATAGAGTGTGCACAAAAAGGTCAATTGGAACTTCACCTTATGTAATATTCCCAAATTTTCACATGATATTTGGAATATTAGAGTTCTTATTTTTCTTAATGAATTAAGTAAATAAAAGGGTGGAGGGACCCATAATCCTCAAGATGAATAAATATCCACTTTTTATGTGTGAATGTGGATTGATTAAGCCTAGATCTACATAATGGGGTAGTGGAGCAACTACTAATGTGAATGGAGTGGAGATGATGTCTCATTAATGAGATATATCATGGAGGTTGAAGCAGTCAATTGAGATCATGGAAGGCATCTAATGTAAGATCATAGAGCATTCATGATGAATTGATGGAGGAAGTAGTGCAATTAATGCACACATGACAAAGAGGGTGTACATTGCATGCAGACATGATGGATGACTTGGAGAGACAACGCAGTCAAACATGGAGGATTATGTCCACATGCACAACGCAGTTTAGAGGTGGGCCAAGGCATGGGAAGGCTCATAAAATATATAAAGAAGATGAAGGAAAAAGTGGAGGGATGATTTTTATTATTCATGTAAAGGTCTATTTAGATCTGGAATTGTCATTTGACATTCCATGCTTTCTTTGGCTGTTTAGCTAAGATTGCAAGTGATGTTTAGCACTGGGTGTTCCTGGTCGGGAATCTCACCTCTTTCATTGACTATCTCTTGGAAGAGGGTTGTACTTCATTCATCATCAGGAATTGGTGCCACATTATTCCATTCTCTGCAGAACACCTGCCTTCAGGAATTATGCAATTTATGCAGATCATTTTGGGAGGTGGAGGTTGTCTTCAGTATTTTAGCTGGAGAACCGATATAGGATTATTCCTATCACCTTGGGCTTGAAGATCAGAATTTCCAGGGTTTCATTTTAGATCTGGCATCAGGCCAGACATTATTGAACTCCTATTAGTAGCAACCCCATCAAGGATTGCGTAGTCCATCATTGTTGATCCAAAGGAGGAAGGAAGTTACTAGTATTTTAGCTAGTAATCCTGTGAGGGACCATCCCCTCACCTTGACATCACCATTTCCATCAACTTGGAACTTATTGCAACACATTTCAATAGGCATAGAGCCTCTCCCTCTTGTACAACACAATTTCTGTAGCAGCTTCATATTCAGTTGCTGCAACTTGAAGGAGGAAGAAGAGGAGGCAATATCTCAAGCTCCTAGCTTGTAGATCTGAAGGAGGGATCAACCCTCAAACCTTAGATCTAATTTTATAACATATTGTAGCCATATTTGTATCAGATATAGCTTTAGATCTGCATAAACTAGTAGTCAAAGGATCAAATCCTAAGAGGGTGATTTTCCAAAGTTGTAGATCTGGAAAATCATTTCTAGGTTATCTTGGGTTCCCATCACATTGGCTAGATCTTGAATCTTGGCATCATCAGAGCTCCTGAGCTCCATAGATCTGCATTTTATTTTGCAGCAACTTCATGTACATTAGCCACAAAAGGGATAGTGCAGTATTGCTTCCTATAAGCTCACCAGTTACGTAGTGCTAGCTGTAGCATGTTTGCAGGGTGATTCTAGGCCATCTCTTTTGCTAGATTCCCTCATCTTTTGTACATTGTGTAGCTGAATCCTCTCCACATAATAAAAAGGCTCAGCTTCTCTGTATATTTTGATGTTGTCTTTATATTTACTATTTACTTATTTTCAGTTCTTATATTGTGTTTCAGTATTACTGCATTCTCCCTTTTGGGATATTACACCTTATGAGTTGGTGTATGGGGCTGAAGCCCTTTTTCCTACATCCTTGGGAGTGCGCGTCATGAAGCTGTTGCAAGGATTAGAGGAGGAGCCAAATTCAATTCATAGGAAAATAAATCAGTTGATAGCCTTGCAGGAAAAAAGGGAGGAAGTCTATAATAGCAATCAACAATCTCAAAACAAAATTAAGAAGCCATTTGACAGGAAGGTCAAAGAGGAAAAATTTTAGATTCAAGATGTGGTTTTGAAGTGGGAGGCCAAGATTTAAGAAAAATGGAAGCATGGTAAGTTTGAGAATATCTAGAAAGGTCCATTCATAGTGGCTACATTTCATGGAAACAACACTTACATACTGCAGGAGATGGATGGACAACCTTGTGTTGGAGGACCTGTCAATGGTAGATTTTTGAAGCACTATTCCTCTTAAGTTCTACTGATATTTCATTCCATTGTATATATTCCATTTTTATATGTTTTCCTGCTAATAAATACAAGTTTATCATAAAGCTTGAGCCCGAGGTGAAGGCCATTATATTTTGAAGGAAAGCTTGACAAATTTTAGAGTTTTTGTTTCCAAGAATATGGATAGCACTGGAACTATAGGTTCTTTGGTGTACCACAGGGGCACACCATCCCAAGTGGAGCCACTGTTATCACTCAAAAAGGTGAAAAATTATTTGACATGGTCATAGAGTTCTCATTTGTCAAAGGTATGGTCATAAAGTTCATTTGTCACAAGTTGGTATAGGAAAATTTAAATTTTTTCATCTTAACCTATTCTAAGGTTCAAACCCACCTCCATTCAAGGCATATCATGTCCCATCAGTCAACATTTTCTGAAATATTTCATTTCCCAAGATTTTGAATTCAAAAAGGTCACTTTAGCCAGTTTTCTTGTTTTCATAGCGATTTACATTGTAAAAAGGCAGTTTTCGCTACGAAACCGCTAATAGTTTGGTAGCGAAATTGGTAGGAAATTAACTAACCACACTACAAAAAAGGGTATTTCCATATGTATTGTCAAATCCAGTGCAAGGTGTCAGTCCATGATTAGAAGTGTTAGGGTGGATTTCATTCGAATCGATTAGGGTCATTTCCAAGGTACGAAGGTCATCGCTGAGGTCATTATTACTGTTTTTAGCATGCATGAGTCATGATTAAGCCATGATCTATCATCGGAACTTTAAAACATTACCCAATTGAGTATTTGTCATTCTCTGATTCATCTTTGCATGCTATTGAGTTCTGGAGAGCTGTTTCACCAAGCCAATCTAGTTGCTGGCATTTTCAAAAGTTGCAGGTGTCACTCATCAAGTGAGGCAGAGAAGGTATAAAATCACCATGGCTGCTAAGAGGAAGACCAAAAAAAGAGGCCACTGCCTCAAATATGAGCCATCATAAATGAATTTTTTAAATGAAAACCCAACCGTCTTAGAATTTTTCAGAAGAATAGGGTGTTTTCAATTTTTCCAAATATTGCAAGGGTTCCATGTGAAATTTTCTAAGGAGTTTGCTATCAGTTTCAATGGGACAGCTTCAAAGGTGGGAATGTTAAACCTCACAGTAACACTAGAGACCATTGCAGTAGCAAAATGAATCCCTAGAGGAGGAGAACAATGGTTTAAAGGTTTCAAGTTCACCATGTAGGACTGTAAAGAATTTATCAAGCTAGAGCATAGTGAAATTGATCTCACAAATGCCATCCCAAGGAGCTACATGAAAGACAACTTCTCAAAGCTGCTGCTAATTATTCAGAAGTACTTCACCTGTGAAGGGAGATAACACATTTTCTATTCATACCACCTTAGGCTTCTGCTACATTTTGTGGGTAAGAGGTCTCTTGATTTACCTTTTTACTTATACAGAAGCTAAGCTAAAATGTCAGATAAGGTCAAAGTTAAAAAATAAGGAAATGAAACCTCACTCTTTCATCATGGTTTGATCAAGTTGCTGGTATTAGAGGAGTTAAAAATATTAGGTAGAGACTGGTCATCTTTTCTATTCATCAGTGGTTTTGAAGTAGATGCTATCACTCCTAAAAGGACTCCCAAACCTAGAGATATCACATCACCTCAGTAGCAGAGAAATTTGAGCCAGTGATCATGGAGACAAAGCCTTTATAGAAGGTTGATACACCCAAAGCTACACCTGCAAAACAGAAGGTAACAGTGAGCAAACATGGCAGCAAGAGGGTTACAAGAAGCCAAATAGTGGCTAAGGGTAACTTAGAGGACATTTTTCATGCTATTGATGTTGAAGAAACTCCCATGGTCCAAGCTGAAGACATAGATGAGGGAGGAAGGAAGCTCAAGAAAGCCAAATCAGCTAAAAAGTTAGAGTTTGCAGGTGAAGATGCAGGATTCAAGTTTCCAGCTAGAAAACCAATGACAAGACATGCAAGAAATGTCTTTGAAACAAATAAAGAGGCTTAGAAGGTCATTGAAACTGTTCAACCACCACCAAGCATCATAGACCTCTCCTCACCCGCAAAAGAAGAATTAGTTATTAAACAAAGGAAGGGTAAAGAAAAAATCATTGAAAAAATAGAGATTAAAGTCCTTAAGGAGCAGTTGAAGCTGGAAAATGATGAAATATTAGTCTTGAAGAAAGAGGCAAGGAAGCACAAGGTTCAAAAGGTACATTTTGAAAAAATGAAAGAATTTTGGGAAGAACAAGTCATAACTGTGTCAAAGGCTTTGGACAACATAGATAAATTGATCAAATGGACTCAGCCATTGAGAGGAGAGGTGAAACATATCAGAAAAATGAACCTTCTTTGAAATCTAAGAATAGGACACTGAAGGACCAATTCAAATACATTCAAGATCAATTAGAATTGATTGATGAAGAGCTGGAGAAGAAAGGTTTGAAGATGAGTGTGGTTGAGGAGCCCATAGCTCAACTGATCATAAATGAGGGAGAAACACCACAGAAGCCTTAAGTTGAGTTTGAATGTGTTTTAGAAGGTTCATGGAATGATGAAGATCAATTTTTTACAACTGGAGGTCACTTTTTGGAGACAATTTTGAAATCCAAAAATTCTGCACTTTTACATAGCTTTGTAGCGTTTCCTAGGCTTAAAGCCAGGAAAACACTACGAAAAAACCTGTAGCAGCCTTTTTGCCTCTAAATTCACTTTTTTTTTTTAATTTTCAAGGAGGGAGAATGATGGTGGTGATGTGTCATGACTAGGTTGACACCATGGAACAACAAAAGAGCAGAGTTTTTGGGTGGAGAAGCTTCTTTTTCAACGCTACCAAAGCTCGCTACGAAATTGTCTTGTTTTTGTAGCGAGCTACTTTTGAAGGTTTTGGAGCATCTTAATGGCAGTTTTGCACAGCTGGAATACTCCAACATGTCAAGGGACCTTAACATAAAACATTTATGACTCAAAGGAAGTGCTATGGAGACAGATCATCAGCCAAAGATCTTGTTGAAGATAAGGATTATGCATTCCTGAAAAATAGGGTTTTGTTCTAAATGTCTAGGAGAGTTTTTAATATGTAAAGTGGTGATGAACTATGTTATGGATTTTTGGAGCATGTGACACTTATGTTGTAACCATCATTTAACTATTTCAAAGATAAGGTAGAGTGATGTAATAAATAGGAGTTTGAGTCCTATTAGGAAATGTCTTCTTTAAGGTGTAGCTGTCAGTTTCTTGTTAGAATTAATGTTTTGCAGTTATGTGATGTGTCATAGGAGAATTCGATGAATATAGCCACCAGGCAGACCATCCTTGTTGGAATAATCTCTATTTAGAGACAAAGCATCGAAGAAGTGAAGGGTTGGAGATTTTTTGCACTAAACTGCTTCTTTATGTATTTGGACTCTTATCAGTAATACATAGGGACTTTCTTCTTGACAGACCCGAGATTCTCATGGGGTTTTTAATGTCTTCTTGATCTACATATTATTTTTTACCACTTGTATTAGATTTCAAACTGCTTCTTTATGTATTTGGACTCTTATCAGTAATATAGAGGGACTTTCTTCTTGACAGACGTGAGATTCTCATGGGGTTTTTAATGTCTTATTGATCTACATATTATTTTTTACCACTTGCAGTAGATTTCATTTCTATTACTCAGAATTCATAAATCTATGCTCTAACTTCCTTTAGTAATGAAATGAATGTGTTTTCCTATGTTTTACGAGTGAATTTCCTTTGTTAAAGACCCTTATCTGCCTCATCTTCCATGTCAATAAACCTTGCCACTGAAAATACTGATTGTTGACTCAATAATCCCAATGGTAGAAATCCTATATTCTTTCAACCCACAATCATAAAAAACAAGATACAAATTCTATAGATTTAGCCATCTAGCACTATCATTAACCAATATCATAAAATCCCTTTGAGAGAGCCCTCTTAGACTGAAGAGGAAAAGCTTAAGTCAAAAGCTGGTTTGAAACAGTTAAATAGAGTTGTCTGATCAACAACCAATCAAGTAAAATTTTGTGATAACACACCGTTCAGCTTCAACCACTTGTTGCAAAGAATCTGAAACAAAGTAGGAAACTGAAATATAATTATGAATATCACAAGGTGTGGTATACGGTTCTGATACTTTCCATTATGAAAATAACTTGTACATGGAAAAATGAACCATCATATCACCTAAAATCACTGAAATAAAAGGAAAGAAATCAATTTTCAAATTCAGTTGTTGGTGAATAAGCAGTTCCAGTGAGAAACTAGAAGAGGAGAATTATTTTTCAGACATTTTACATTAAGGATTCAACAACACTTGTTAAGTAAGTTTTTCTAATCTTGAAACCTATCTGATCTAGCAGACAACCTTTATTATTTCTCAGATGACTAAAGTAGTAAAACTTAATCGTATTGAACCTCCAGGGGCTAATTTAATAGATGCCAAACCGAATGTGAGGAGGTTTTTTGTACAAGTTGGGTGGTACCCATTTTTATCAAGGTTAGGAAGCTCTGATCTAGGAGTAGCCAAATAATTTTCTCTCTCATTCGATAGACAAGAAGCAAATTTTTATGGCCTCAAACTGTAAGTATCAACAAAATCCATTGTTGAAGCTTTCCACCTCCCACAGGAAGGAGAGAAATGGTTCAAAAACCAAGTTATTACTAGAGGAGACCTGAAAAACTTCATCAAGGATGAATATAGAGACCCTAAATGGGCTAAAGGGATTCCTAGTAGTTATCTCAAGGATGAATGGGCTGAAACTATCAAGCTCATTAATATCTATCTTACTTGTGAGAGGAGGTATACTATTGTATTTCTATATGACATGATGTTTTTGTCTCACCTTGCAGGTATGAAGACTCTCAACCTACCTTTCTTCCTGGTGAAAATCTTAACTAATATGTCATCTAGAATACAAACCCATGCAACAGCTTTAGATTATAGCATTTACCATCAAGCTCTTATCAAGGTGCTGACTGTTGAAGAACTCAAAATAGGAAACCAATCTTGGGAGAATTTCATGTTTTTTAGGGCAAGCCAATCTGTACGTACACAAAAAATTCTTGCTCAACAACCTCCAGCCTCACAGAAACATTCTCAACTTGCTGAGAAGAAGGAAGAAGGTAAGAAACCAGCTACTTCATCAGTTGGTAAAAGGACTAAAAGAAAAGAAAAAAAGGTAAATATCTACAAGAAGGTTAAGGATAAAAAATAAAAGGAAAAGACTCCCCCAATCAAAGTTGAAGAGAAGTTGGAAAAAGGAGAAGGTTAATCTATTAACAAGCCTAAATCAATGAATATTGTGCCTCATGTTTCTCCTTTTCCCAAGGTATATGCTGAAGGGAAGAAAAGAAATACCGCAACTACAGAATAATCAAAAGAACAGGTGCTGCCAAAAGTTCTAGTAGCAAACATATAGCCTATGGTTCAGAAGGATTATTAGCCCACCAAATCAGATGAGGAGCTCCTAAAGGATACAAATATGTGCTTATTAGTAGGAAAATACAAAATGATGCATGATATGTTGTTAGCATTAGGAAAATACACACAAGAGCTAGCAACAAATTCAGGATGATATCCAAAGCCCTACATAAAACAAGCTTGATGACATAAGTTATAGATGTGGAGAGGCAATATGAAGGGTTACATACTGTAACTCCTTCAATTGCAGAATATAGTGGGTTCAAGAAGAAAGAAAAGGGTAAATATCCTTTAGACCAGCAAACAAGAACTTCCAAGAGAAGAAAAATCCAGAAGAGCTCAGAAGAGAAAAATTCCATTGCAAAAGAGACAGCCACCAGGACCACAAGGTCACAATCAGAAATTGACAGTAAGATAGATTTAGACAAGCTTGCATAAGTTGCAGCTCATATGGAGGAGAGGTAAAAGGATGTATCAATGAAGTATCAATTTTCCCATTAGTTATATTTCAGAACAAATCAATTTGCATAATTTTTTAATCTGCACATAATTATTCAAATATCTTGTTGTGCATTTTTGAAAAGGAAATAGAGTGCTACCAGAAGGTCTGATAGCATTATATATTTTTCGTAGTTACAAGTTTTTACCATAAGTTTCGGTAGTGTCTGTTTTTAATTATTTTTGATAGTTGTTAGCATAATTTTCGAGCTAGTCCAAGGATGATAAGGACTCCTAATGATATGGAAAGGTCAAGTAATGGTTGATAAGTGGTTTTGAGGTTGTTAAATGACACATTTAATGAAGCTACATGAGTTTTAAAGAACCAAGATCACGGAGAGAAAGATCATCAGAAAAATAGGCAGGTTGTCAGCACACTCACCAACACAGTTCAAATAGTCTTTTTCTTCCTATCTACATCTGTCATGTTAATTATAGTTCGATAGGATATGTCTTTAATATGCTATAAATCCTATGTAATTAGAAGAAGAGTGGATCCTTATTTTTAGGTGAGATGGAATTGGTTCCTCTCTCTATAAATATCATTTGTAAATACCATTTCAGGGTTGGATTTTTGTCGACCTAAAGACTTTTTTCATAATAAAGAAAGCTCCTTTTTGTACTTCAAGCTGGAGGACTTTTTTTTTCAAGGACTATCTAATGTATGGTGTGTTTCTCTTATTATTTTATTCATCTAATTTATGAGTTTCAACAAATAGCAAGTAGGAGTAAGAGCATTGTTAGAGGATCTAATAGTTAATTATCTATTGTTCAGTATTATGCAAATAATCTATATGTTGTGTAGAGAATGCTAGTGATAAATTCATGAAGGATTTATGAGATTATTTATGCATGTATTCTGATAATTTCTAAATGTTGTTTCTTTTACATAAAACAAATTTTATGTAAAAGGCCACCCTTATAGCTGTGTGACTGATTTAGGATATGTTTATTTATTAGACTGAGTACCAACTATCTGTCACCTTTCGTTTGTCACAATATTCTCCCCTATACTACAAACTTGTCCATACAATTTATACTTTCCACAACTTTCCAAATGCATGAAGGTCTAAAAGAGTTGAAATAATTTCAAACTCTTTAAGAAGCCATCCCACCATTCAAAATATTTTTCTTTCAAATGAAGTATGATGTGTAAGGCTTACTCCTTTGCAGTTAATGAGTGACTCCCTGCACTAACAATAGAGATTATAAGTTTTAAGGCGGATAATGACATGATCATTTAGTCATAAGAAATAATTTCTAGGGCACAGGAAAATAAAGCAGAGGTCAATGTAGTGATTCTTTAGAGTCTATCATATTTGTAGAGATAGGGAACACTTAGGATCAATCATGTACAAGAGGAAAGGACCAATGGGGAATATGACATCAAGTCTCAATTAGAATACAAGTTTGACATGATGACACAGCCAAAGAGGGTGGGTTCTTGGATACACCTGACATGAGGGGTAATGACCATGAGTTCTATTATAGTTTTGATTTAGAGAGACACCATGTTCATCACCGTCACTGTATGTATAGTAGGAATGAGAAGCGGTACTTTCTAGGGGAGTTCAATGAATCAAAGCCTCCTACATTTGATGGAAAATGAATAAGTCAGAAGATAAAAAAGCTTGGTTGCTTTGGATGAATAAGTTTTTTAGATTGCATTATTATTCATAAAATATGAAAGTCGGGATATATACTTTCAGCCTTAAAGGAAAAGCACACATTTGGTGGGAATATGTGAAGAATTTCACAGTCATTTTGGAAGAAGAGATGACTTGGAGTGAATTTGAGAGAATTTTTAGGAAGAAGTATCTATCTGAAATATACTATGATGACAAGGTAAACGAGTTTTATGAGTTGAAGATGGGATCTATGATCGATGAGGAGTATACTAGCAGATTCTTGGAGTTGTTGATGTATGTGCCTTATCATTCAAAGACATGATTGAGTTTGACGAGCCTTGATCGTTGGAGGAAGCCATCAGAAATTTGAAGCACTATTATGAGCAAACGAAGCACAATATTGAGTCTAAGAAGGATTAGAAAGGTAATGATAATAATAAAGGAAAATGAGCTAATAAGAGAGGAAAACTGCATGATACAGATGACAAGGAGAATGGAGCACCATATAAGAAATTCAATGCAGTTGACAGAGGAAAAGGATTTTAGTCCACAGAGTAGAATAAGGTGATGGAAGGAATCCTTTGCAATGTTAGACCTGTGTCAAGGATCATCACAGGAGATATTTTCCACAACATCAGGGTGGTCGACCAAAAATTTACAGTGCTCAGGAGGCACATATAGTTAGGTATGTTGGATAGAGTATAACTCAGATTTATGCAGATTTGGATAATAGGCAGGATGATCATCCGACATCTATTATAGAGATGGAAGGTAAGATTTTTGATAAAAATTTTCTATTTTGATTGGCTCTACATATAAATATAGTTATATCAGTCCTTACCTGGTGAATAAGTGTTGCTTGAACAAAGAAGTTCATACAAAGTATGGTTAATGCAGTTGGCTACAGGTAACAAGAAAATAGTTCATCATTGGGTAAGATCTTTACATTTGAGATGAATGGTATGTCTACATCAGCTCATCTAAATCTGCTTCCATTTGGATCATACAATATGTTGTTGAGTATGGATTGGTTGTACATTCACATGACTAAGGTTGATTTCTATGATAAGACTATTGAGTCTTGGATGATGATGGAGAGAAGATAATCTTGCAGGGTAAGAAGAATCCTACAATGGTGAGAATGGTTACAACTATGCATGAAAAGAGTAGTAGTAGGAAAGGATGTGTATTGTTTGCAATTCATATTTATAATGACAAAGGAAAGGATGTTGAGGATGTTGAAGTCTTGAAGATGTATCTAGTTTTTCACCAATTTCAGGATGTATTTCCAGTAGAGATCTTAAATTTACCGCCTCATAGGGAAGTGGACTTCTCTATTGAGTTGATTCTGGGAGAAGCACCAACATCTAAAGAATCGTACAAGATGAGCACTCTAGAGTTGGGGAAATTTAAGTTTCAATTGAAGGAAATGCTTGATAAGGGACACATTAGGCTAAGTGTGTCACCTTGGGGTGCACCAGTATTGTTTGTAAAGAAGAAGGATGGTACTCTTAGGTTATGTATTTATTACAGGTAGTTGAACAAGCTGATGATTAATAACATGTACCCTTTGTCATAGATTGATGAATTGTTTGATCAATTAAAGGGAGCAACAATATTCTCGAATATTGATTTGAGATTAGGATATCATCAAGTACGCATCAAAGAAGAGGAGATCTACAAGACTTGTTTTCGAACCAGGTATGGGCATTATGAGTTTGCTGTGGTTCATTTTGGTTTGAATAATTCTCCAACTACTTTCATGTGTTTGATGAATAATATGTTGCGTCCTTATTTTAACAAGTTTGTGACAGTATTCATTGATGACATATTGATATATTATAAGAATGAGGAAGAGCATGTAGAACATTTAGCAGTAGTATTGAGATTGCTAATACAATATCAGTTGTATGCCAAGCTTAGCAAGTGTAGTTTATTTTAGATAGAAGTTTATTACTTGGGGCATGTGGTTTCCAAGGAAGGTATAATAGTGGACCCAAAATATATTAGAGATATCATGGAGTGAGAAAACCCTAGGAATGTGGATGAGGTCAAACCATTCATGGGGTTAGCAGGTTATTATAGAAGCTTCATCATGAAATTATCATGAATTTTCTATCCTATTACTTTTCTGCAGCAAAAAGGGAAGAAGTTTAAATTGACAGAGGAATGTGCAACTAGCTTTGAGTAGTTGAAGTAGTTTCTTATAAATGCTCCAGTTCTAAAGATTTCATATACAAATAAAGAGTTTGTGGTATATACAGATGCTTGTAAGATAGGACTTCGTGGAGTCCTGATCTAGGTAGGACAAGTAGCATGCTGAGTCAAGGAAATTGAATTGATCTAGGAAGGACATGATCCTGAGTTCGCAGTGATCATTCATGCATTGAAGATGCAAAGACACTATCTTCTTGGCAGGAGGTTCATTTTGATGAGTGATCACAATGGGTTGAGATAATTGTTTAACCAACCTAATGTGAATGTTAGGAAATCTAGGTGGTTGGATATGATCAATAAGCTTGAATTCGAGATCAGGTACATTAAGGGTAAATAGAACAAGGTTTCAGATTATCTTAGCATAAGAGTGCAGGTAAATAAGATTGTAGCTATGAAAACATATGGGAAAAATTTACAGGATCGGATCTTGTAGGCAGGACAATAAGATGATAGGTACTAATAGATTAAGCATAGGTTACAAAAAAAAGGTACAGGTGAACAGGATGTGGATTATCACGTCATGAAAAATGGCTTGGTTAGATTTAGGGACATGATCTATGTGTCGAAAAACAGTGAGCTCAATAATATTATCTTGAGGGAATTTTATGTCAAGTCATATTTATGTCACATGGGATTTCAGAATACATTGACAAATGTGAATAAGTTTTACTACTAGAAGAAATTGAAAAATAAAGTGGCTAATTTTGTGGCTATATGTTTGCATTGTCAATAGGTAAAATCAGAGTGCAAGAATCTAGGTGGTTTATTGCAACCGATTCTGATTTTAGAGTGGAAATGGGATGTAATTTCCATGGAATTCATTACAGGTTTTCTGAGGAAATCTAGACAACATGATTCTATTATGGTTGTGGTTGAAATTTTGAATAATATATATCACTTCATTCCAATGAATTATATGAATTCAGCCTAGTGACCTAGCTCATATTTTCATCAGGGAGATAGTGAGGTTGCATGGTATTGCTAAGAATATTGTATCTGATAGAGATGGTAGGTTCAATTCTAGGTTTTGGAAAGGGTTGTTTTCAAGCTTGGGGACAAATTTATCTTTTAGAACAACTTATCATTCATAGAGATATGGGTAAATAGAAAGGGTCAATAGGATTCTGGAGGACATGTTGAGAAATTATGCCATGCATTAACAACGAAAGTGGGAAGAGTATCTTCCATTGGTGGATTTTACGCACAATAATGGGTATTGGGAATATTTGAAGATGATTTCATTTGAGGCACTTTATGGGTGGAGTTCTAATATTCCCATAAGTTGGAGTGATCCAGTGAACATGATATTGATTGGACCAAATATGTTGGAATAGATGGAACAAGAAATGAAGGTTATCAAGAAGAATCTAAAGGCAACACAGGATAGGTAGAAGAGTTATGCAAATCAACACATGGTATTTAAGGAGTTTCAGGTTGGGAACCTATGTACTTATGAATCAAGCCCAACAGGAATCCTTGAGGATTGGATCATGTGCCAAGATGGCACCTCGATATTGCTGGCCTTTTGATATCCTTGAGAGGATTGGACCAGTGGCCTACTGACTTGCACTAACTTCGACAATGTAAGTCCATGATGTTTTCCATGTTTCATTGCTTAAGAAGTATGTGAAAGATGTTGATAATGTGATTGAATGGTAAGTATTATAGGAGGATCCAGAAGGAGAATTCCTTTCAGAACCTCAGTGCATTTTGGAACAAAAGATACTCATTCTTCGGAATTAGGCAAGTTAAAGTGCAGTGGAAGCACTTTCGAGCTGATGAAGCTACATGGGATATGGTTTATTAGATCTTGGCTATGTATCCTTCTCTATTCACTGGTTGAGTGAATGTATTATGATTTATGTTTTGATGTTGTGTTTTTTTTATGTTTCTATATACGCATATGAATGTAAATATTGCATAGAGTTGTGTTATAAAACTCTAATAAGCAATGTGGTGTTCATGGTATGATGGTCATGGTCTCAAAAGTATGATATGATGTAAATGTTGCATCAAGTTGTGTTATAAAGCTCCATGGGAAACATGTGTTTTTCTGGTTTATAAGTTTCATTGAACATTCATGACAGTGTTCCCCCATGGGGGAGGGTTTTGTAACAACCCCTGGTTGATTTCCTATGTAAATAAAAAATAAAACCAATTTCATGGGACATGTATTCCAAGCTGAATGTAGGGAAATAACATAGTGATGGGGATCATTGGTGATTAATTAATGGCTATGGACATTGGAAAATACATTGGCAAAGGAAAAGAGGCATTAATTGGCATTCAGTTATGAAATAATGGAAAATATGAGACAAGGGATATGAAAGGTCACAAATTTGGATGAGCAAGAAATTGAAGGAAAAATGAAGTAAAATGAAGAAAATAGAGGCCTTAATGATAAAAAGGCTTCTAAGGATCAGTTCACAACTTTTGTCAGTTTTAGCTTGGAGTTATCTTCTATTCTCTCACTCTCTCATACTCTTGTACACTTAGAGAAATTTTGGAGCATTCTTTGAGCATGTTGGGAACACTCTAGTTTCACTTGGATTGGAAAGAAGCAAAGAAAAATAGGAAATCGTAAGGGAATAGGTGGATTAGAAACTACAGATGGATTTATTTGCAGGTAATAGGTTGCATGTGTTATTTCCTTGTTGATTTATAGATTCATGGTATATGCATGCTATTTTCTGGTTATGTGTTTTTGTTGGCATGGAGGATTGCCTAGATTGATAGTGTTTTAGACTTTCCTTTCCATTTCCTAGATGGCCATGGTGTTGTGGGTTTTTCCACTTGATTTTTTTCTGATTGGTGCTCATAATTACTTATGGTTGTGGGTTGTAACAAACACTTTTCCCTGGAAAAACTTGGGTTGAGTTACTAGCCCTCAAGCCTAGATAGGGAAAAACACTCTGGAGCCCTTGTTGGGTTGAGTTAGTAGTCCATATATCTCATTTGGAAAAATGCTCTAGATCCCTGGAAGGATGTGGGTTGAGTTACTAGTTCCTGGAGCCTTAAACTTAGATAGAGACCTATCTAGTTGGTGTTAGTGATGTTCAACTGTGAGGTGGAATTACTGGTTGATGGTTAAGATGGTTTGGACTCTGGAAGCCCTAGTTTGGTTTTTTTTGGTTTATTCCATGATATCCCACATTCATGATTGGAATATGGTGTGGGGAGTGATTGGTTGAAAGAGAGATTTGGTTCATCCCAAACTATGGTCGGGTGGTATGTGGAAGCCCTTGACTTGGTTGGTAATTTCATATGTTAATAAGAGATATTATTCTATTATGATTCATGTATATTGGTTGGAAATATGTTGGTGATATTATGGTTGAGTTTCCATGGTTTATATGTTGGTTATTTTCTGGTTCTATGTTGTTTATAAGATGTTTATCATCTATGTATCTTGTTAATAATTGTTCAGCTATTGATCAAATGATAAATTTATGGACTACTAAGTGTTGTTGTAGCTATGTGGAGATGGCATAGGGCCTTCTCAATTATTCTCATATGAATCTCATACTTTTATAATCATATATGCATTCATGACTTGTAGCTTACATGTTTTCCAAGTGTTTGATGAAATGTATGTTATGTTCTAGGCAATCTAGTTCAATTTATGCCTTTAAGTTTGTATGTTTAGCCTTGTTGTCATGATATTAATGTTTCTAAGAAAAATCAAGAATTTATGGGCAGTGGTCTAGAGGTTGACTTGAAATTTAGGCTCAGATATTGGGACTACACCATATGAACTAGACAATTTGGGTCACAATTGCACTTAGGTAGGCTTGTGAGTGCGGTTGGAGGCCTTCAATCGCATGGAGACCTTGTCATTCATGTAGTTGGGGGTTAAGTTTTGTGAAAAATAACCCCTACTCAGGGTTTGGACACCTGGGGTGATTATTTTTCCCTTGAGTGTCCATAGCCCTGAGGAATTTTGTGAGTTGTTAGTTGGTGGTCAGATGTAGTACCCACTTCATTAACTACAACTAGGAGGTCATGTCATGTCATAGTAGCTCTTCGTCTCATGTTTACCAAGGTAGGCTAGTGAAACTAGGTAAATGTGGGAGGGGGTGGCTACACTCTTCAAGAATAAGTACTTCTCTAAGAGATATTATGATGGGAAGGCTAAGGAATTATTTGAGCTCAAGATGGGTTCCATTATAGATGAAGAGTACACCACCAAATTTCTAGAGATGTTGAGGTATGTTCCCTACCTCAAGGATGATAAAAATAAGGTCCAAAGGTTCATCAGTGGTTTTCCTTTAGAATTCAAAGATTAGATTGAGTATGATAAGCCTCAATCATTAGAGGTAGTCATCGAGAATATGAAGCATTGTTATGAGTAGCCTAATCGCAAGCCCGAGTTCAAGCGTGACAGGAAATGTAATGAGAAGAAAAAAGGAAAATGGAATAAAAAGTGAGGAAGATAACAAGATGTAGGTGACAAGGAAAATGTGGGAGCTCATAGGAAGTTCAATGTAGCTGAGAGAGGACATGGTTCTCTGCTTGAGGAGAAACCTATAAAGGCGATGGCAGGAAACCTTTGATGTGTTGAGCTTGTGGTGGAGAGAATTGCAGGAGGGATTTTCCAAAACATCAGGGTGGCATGCATCATATCTACAGTGCTTTGGAGGCACAAACAGTTGGAGATGTAAGCCAAAGAATTCCCTGGATCTATGAAGCGATGGATAACAGGAAGGCATATCAATAGACATCCATTATCGATATGGAAGGTAAGATTTGTGATCAATTTATTTCTATTTGATTGATCCTAGATATAATTATAAATATATTAGTCCTAACCTGGTGGATCAGTGTTAGTTAAATAAATAAGTGCATCCTGAATCTTGATTGGTGCAGTTGGATACAGGGACCAGGAAAAGAGTTCATCATTGGGTGAGATCTTTTGCATTTGAAATTAATGGTATGCCTACATCCACACATCTAAATGTGCTTCTGTTGGGATCATATAGCATGGTTCTGAGCATGAATTAGCTATTCATTCATAGGACCGAGGTAGGCTGCTATGAAAATGCCATTGAGTGCCTATATCATCATGGAGAAAAGAGAATATTGCAGGGAAATAAGAAGCCTACATTGGTGACAATGGTTACAACTATGCACGAAAAGCGTAATTGCAAGAATGGATTTTTATTGTTCACAATTGATATTTCCAGTGACAAAGGGAAAGAGGATGAGGATGATGAAGTCTTAAGTAAGTATCATATTTTGTAGAAATTTCAGGATGTGTTTCCTACATAGATTCCATAGTTACTACTATTATTTCTCTATAATTTATAAGATTGGAAAGACAAAACTATAAAGGACAACATCAAACCACTTTCGAATCCAGGATCTAGCCAAACTAGACACATAGGGGGATCTCTTTGTAAGATTTAGATTTGCTTTCAAAGTTTTCTGATGTTAGGCTAGTTAAATTAATTGTGAGAGTTGTTTTTAATTGATAATTTTGGTTGGATTAAGGGATTTCTTTAAAATATTTCCATTGGGCTATGGAGTCACCACAGGCTGGCTGTATGCATCAATTTCCCAGAGAAATTACAAGGCAAGATAGTTGTATATACTGGTTCTTTATAACAAAATGAACTATGAAATGGAGAAGAATGATTTTAGTAGTGGTTTAAAATCAGTTAAGTATTCTTAAACCAAACATCAGAGGAAAAACAATTAAATTGTAAACACATCCAGACTTTTAAAGGTGCTCTATGTAGCAAATATTAATCTTCAGATTTCTGTTTTACAATTAGAAAATGAAAAATTCACAGAAGAAACAGTGGAAAACATTAAACATATTAAAGGAAAAACATCACCAGGAAAATACACCAATGAATCTTGCAAAATGGTCTTTATATTGATGCTCCAACTCCAAAATTACAAATGATCCAATGAAAAACACTTACAATCAAGGGTCCAACCCCTAACACTAAATAAAAATGATATATTTAAACTAGTTCCTACTGATTGTCGTATCAATAGAGGAAATATGCTTATTTATTACAATAGTAACTGATTATTGACAATTGTGACCACAACATGGACACGTTAAAATAGTTTTTACAGATGGCCAAAATTTCCATAAAGCCGTTATTGAGTGTTGTAGTGGATTGTTGTGTCGGAAAATCCGAGGCTAATGTGTTGTACTAATACACTGGGTTTGTTGAATTGAATGATGATCTGAGTTGGTTTTTCCACTGTCATGCTAAACTTTCACCCTTCCTGATAGTCACATAATTTTTCCCATTCCTCTAGATTCAAAATTTTGATTCTGATCAACTTTATGTAGATTTCATTAGTTTCTATGCACTTCATGAATGTCGTCTTTAGTTGGAAAATGTGCTTAATTTCATGCTGTATGAAGATCTCATTGCTGAAAACTTCATAGAAAGCTCTCCCTGTCATAGTGTTCTTCATATTGGCATGCTTGGATGAATCCTTTGAAATCTATGTGAGCTTCTTTACATAATCTAGTTTAGCCATAAGCTTGTCATTTATCACAAATAAGGAAGGCAATCCTTTTTTGTTCAGAGGCTCAATCCTGCTAAAGAATATGCTTACTCCAGTCTGAAGCTGATGACATTTCTCTTCAACCTATGTAACTAAACTCTTCTTGTTCAAAAATTTCTTAACCTCAAGTATGGTTGTTTTCCTGTCTTCTACTCCAAGGGGTTCCAACTCAAAATTGCTTTTGGAATTTAGAAATTTGATGATATTGTTAGCAGTTGCAGACTTATCTCCAAGTTCCTCATTTGCCTTTTCTATTGCAACCCTTACTAGATCAATTAGATCTCTCTGCTCAAAAATTATCTGGATGGATGGCCATATCTCATTCATGGAGTCAATTTTATTCAGCCAGATTATTTCTTTGACTCTACCTACCATGTTCCCAATCGAAGATTCCTTAAGGGATTTCTATAGACTCTCTGTCAATTTCTTGCTTATCTGCGACTCTGTAGCATGTACTGAATCATTTCTCTTTACCTGATATTGTAGGGTAGTGACTTGGTCTTGCAGCTTTTTGATTTCTGCTGTCTGTAAAGACATCTTTTCCATAGCCTTAGCTAATTTCTCAGTGCCTCCACTTTATGTACCTGTAGCTGTGGCTATTTATGAATGTATGACAACAAGAGGGACTGCTTGTAATGGAATCATGGCCTTGGCTGCTTCTTTTGTTGCTTCCTTTACTACTTCTCTTATTGATTTTTATTTCTCTTTTATCAATTTATCCATTTCATTTTCCATTTTCTTGATCTGTTCAACTTGTTCAATGATCATATTCATCATTTTAGCCTTCTGTGTCTCATTTTCCTCTATATCATTTGTTATAGGATCTTCCATTGTTGGCATCTTGAGCTAATTTCTTAAAGCAACTATATCTGCATTCTTCTTCTTTACAATTGCTTCTACCACTGATAGGTTTGTTGGGTCATACTCAATTTGTATTACTAAATCCTCCAGGGATTTAATCCTTGTATCTTTGGCCATGGAGGAAATATTTTCCATTTTAAGCTATGATTGTGCATTGGACAATGAAACCTGCAAATTTGATAGACTCATGGCTGTACTGGTCAATGTAGAGGAGATCATTTCTCCTATCTGCTTATGCATCTCCATTTGGTCTATTGGATGAATATTTTTCATCTCAAACTCAAAAGAAGTTTTCTTGTAGTCTGTTGTAGTTTTGGGTTGAGGGATCTGTGCTTCCAGGAAAGCCATTTTCATTCTTCCCTTCTTAGAGTCAACGACTGATAAAAGCCTACTCTGTGAACTACTTGTTTTTTTCCAGAACTGATTGTAGGTGCTGGTTTTAAGTATCTCATTGTTACACAACATTTTGTCACTATCCCTGCAATCCCCATCTCGAACATTGGAGGCTCATTTCTGTGACCAAAATAAAGTGTCATGCCTTGCAAAGACCATCATTGCATCCCTTGCCATGAGTATAACATTCCTTCTGTTGACAACTTCCTGAACAGACCATCAGAAATTCCTGTTTTTGTTTTGGCGCTAGTAGACTGTTATGCCCTTCCACCAATCAGGAAATTAAAATTGGGCCCCACGCCCATTGGCGCTCTATCCCAGTTAGCTACCCATGCCAACCTGTTTATGGAATTTTTTTTAAAAATAGAGGTGAATTTTCCATCATAACAAACTTCATGGATGAGTCATCTGGAGTGGTTCGACTGAATAACCATGACCTTCCTCCTTTGGCCTCTTGTTTCCACCTTCTGGGGAAACCTCCCAAGGGATAATGCCTCCCTTCCACTATTGTAGGGATCCCAACCTCCTCCTCTGCCTCTATAAATACAACCATTTTCCATCGATGTGCTAGCTGAACTGAACATATTGTAGCTGAAACGTTGAATAGATTTCTGTACATTTGATTAGAAAAGATAGAATAGAAGAGAACCTCATTGAGAGAGCTTAGACTTGTGTCTTCATCCCGTCCGAATTCCATGACGATTCATCGAGATGTGCTTCGACTGAACCCTGCTGAAGGAGGCTACGATGTCAAGGCTCGGTTGTAACTCTTTCTTCTATTAATACATATACATGACTATTGTCTGGTTCCCATATTGCATTAATGTGTTTTATTTGATGCAATATGCTTAAGCTTCCTTGACTGGTTATTAATTATGAATGAGATCATTGTTTCGTATGCTACTCTTGTTTGCTGATCTTTGTGCAGGTATCTAAGCATCATTGTGGAAGGATCGTGACCCACCGAGACAGGAATCAAGAGGCCACCACCACGATAGCCACGACAACAACGTTGGACTCCAGGTAGGCTGATCTACCTCATCTTTTTCATTTATTAATTATGAACCTTCACTCTAGCTTGTCCCTTTGTTACTAGACCCACTTTAGGGCTAGAGGGATTGTCTATGTCCGTAGAGAGGATTTACCTGCATAAAAAATTGGCTACTCCGTTGGGGATCAGTGTGAGTTTGTCGTTTTTTCCTTATCAAGTTGACTTCGGTCGTTGGCTTGTCTGTATATCTTTTCTGATTTGCTTGAGTGTCTGGAACCATCCTGTTCAGCTTCAGAGTGTCAAGATTGACCTCTTCTCATTAGTTTTCCTATTCTTCCATAGATATTCAGCTTGGTGCGATTTTTTTTTGAACAGTCGCGCCAATTGGCACTTGTTGCTTTTGTTGCAGTAGCGCTAACCCCTGTTTGGCATGGATTGCCACCTTACAGTCGCGCCGAACCCTGTAGGGTTTGGTTTGACCTCCCTGTTAAGTTTTTGGTCAGTTGTGCTTGACTTTGGTTTGTTTTTTGGTTTTCAACTAGCCTTTTTGAGTTGTTTTGAGTGTTTTAGGCTTGCTCTTCTCAGCTGTTTGTTTATTTTCCTATTAGTGCAGTTCATAGCCCTAGGGTTCTAGGTGTCTTTCGCTCACTGAGCCTTCTAGTTGAAGGTCGAGTCTTTTGGTTCTTGTCAATTCAATTCCTTGATCAGTTGCTCGAGTCTTTCTTGATCCTTTGAGTTTTGGTTTGTTAAGAAATTACTTTGTGTTTTTTTGACTCTCCATCTCTTTGTTTTCAAGCATAGATTACATTGCTCATTTTGGGTCGTTTAGAAGGCTTTCACTTTGCTTGAAAGAGTGTGTCATTAGTTTGAGTGTTTTTTTGTGTTTGTATTGCTTTGATTGAATCATTCAGTTTAGCTCTCTACATTCGCAATACTCAGAACTAGTGTTTGCTTTGTTTTTTAATGTAATTAGTGCATTGTGTGCCTCATCTCATTGAAAAATAAAAAAAATTGCATCGTTTCATTTGCATTGGAAATGAAAAAGTCTTTCACATAACTAGCACTTGCATCTAGGAAAGAGTTTTCATTTCTCTTTTGATTGTATTAGATGCATTAGGAGACTTCTTTGTATTTTTTCTATGTTTGTTGCTTTCTGAAATATCTCTATCCTTTTCATAATTAGCATTCATCGAATGGAAATGGTGTTCTATTGCATATAGCTTGCATTTAGGGAATTCGAGATCACAATTCGGTAGGGCCTTGAAACTGAAACACTAATTCAAGTCAACTTTAAAATAAATTGAATTAACCTAAGGAAGCATTGGAACCTAACGAAAACATTGTTCGTGGTCTAGGCTAGAGACATGTTCCGCTATCTTAAAACCTAGTAGTTGTCATTCGCCATCTGGCTTTAGACAATGCTAGTACGGACTTGTGCTTCCCGTACCATCGAGTATATAAAGGGAGACCCCATTAGGTTCAAATCCTTTATCCATAGGAAGCCGAGTTTGCCACCCTGTAACCATGATACACCAAACAAACCATTTGGGGAGATTACCTGCACGTACGTTAAGTCCTTGGTCATTTCTCTTTCATTTGATCACCAAGGTGTATATGGTAATTCACTGAAACTGGGTACACCCTCTTTCTTAGATCACCTGAGTAGTTACTTTGATCTTTTCGTGACTCTTTAAAAAGAGAAGAGATCATCAAGAACTTGTCCTTTCACGCCCGTTTAAATTAAAAGTGACTAGAGTCATCTTTTGTCTGTTTCTTGACTCTTAAAACATGAAACAACAAAATCTGGTTTCAATGTCATAAAATTAATTACCCACGATCACATGCCCGTTAAAAGTTTGTTACTTGGCTTGCTTTTGTTTTTCCTTAGACTTTGATCTTGAAGCCCTCGATTAGCTATCTAATTTTCCTTCCTGTGTTGAAATACTGTCACAGTGGCGGAACCACCAGTTTCATCGTCTTCTTCACTGCCAGCTAGTGGTAGTTATTTCCCTGATGTTTCTTTTGAAACCCCTCAGTCCACTAGGTCTACTGAGTTTTCGCAACCTATCCTTCTGACTGTATTTCCTCTTGCTACCCGATATCCCCCTGAAGAGTCAGTTGAGTTCAATTGGCCTCCTCCAGGTGCTTGGTCTAGTTTTGGGGACGAGGGAGATTTCCCTCTGCTTACTTCGGGATAAACATTTTTAGCTGTTGCTTTACCTCCTAGCCCTCGTAGTCTTTTCGAAGATCTCACAGCTTCATCAGACATGGATTCTTCGAGTCCTATTAGTAATGGATAAATGCCTGTGTCCACAGGAGAATATCAGCATTTCTGAAGATCTCCTGTATGTCTCTGATTAATCTTCCCCTCCATCGGTGTCACTTCCACTCGGTTATCAGATTTTGAGTTAGATCATTTTTGGTGTTGTGTCCATAGCATTCTCTAGTACTTTGACTCCTCCAAGGAGTTCAGTCCTTCCTTTATTAGGACTGTTGCCATCGAAACCTAGTTCATCGGTCGTTGTTACATCTATCCCAGTCCAACCTACCGTTTGTGTGGCTTTGTCTGCACCAGTTGTTATGCATCAGTCATCCAGATCTTCTATTGTTCGTAGGTCCATCTCCATTAATCCTACGTTCTTGGTTAGGCCTGCCGCGAGTGGATCACACACTCGCACAGTAGAAACCTAGTCTACTTATGAACCCATGGTTTCCACTTATACTTTCGATGAACACATGTTGGATATTCACCGACGGTATGCTCCCTCTATGGATGATCAGCAGCAGAACTCTCAGGGTTCTTAGCATCCCCAAGCTCTTGTCAATCCTCCACATCACTATGATGTCTACGACAACCCTATTTATTTTCCTCCTATTGATCCAAATCAAACTGCTTATCTGCCTCTGGTTGATCCTTATCAGACCATGCCTCATCAAGGGCCGGTGATACAAGGACAACCCTTTATTTTGAAAGGACAACCCCCACTGGGACAACCTTTGATCCAGCAGGGACAACCTTATGGTCTGCAAGGCCAACCCTTACAGGGTCAATCTTCGGTCTAGCAACCTTATGGTCCTTCCGGTCAACCTCAGTATCAATATCAACTAGGAGCATCTTACGTTCCTGGGGGGGGAATCTATCCACCATATGGACAAAATATTGCATAACATCAGTAGCCATACATTCAGTATGGCCAAAACTTTGTGCAACAGGGACAACCCTGCGGTCCTGCTCCGGGTCAACCTGGTCATCAGGCACAACTTCGTCCATCGCAACCATCGGGCCCACCTCTTCCATAAGGGCAGCCTAGTGGCCCTCAGTATCTAGGCCAACCTACACCACAGGGGCAACCTTCCCAACCCTAGCAGTCGGTTCAACTTGCTCAACAACCAGTTCAATCTTCTCAACAGCTAGTTCAACCTGCTCAGCAACTGGTTCAACCTGCTCAGCAACCGGTTCAACCTGTTTATCCCACTCAGCAAGGTCTGCCTGCTCATCAAGGTCCACCTGCTCAGTAGGGTCCTCCTACTCAGTAGGTTCCACCTACTCAAACTCAAGGTGCTTATTACCCTCCTCAAGGCAAATATCAGCCGGTATATAGTGCGCCCCAATGGTTCACTTATTACCCTCAAAATAAATCCAAGTTGGTGTATAATCAAACTCAAGGAAATTCTTACATTCCACAATATAATCCATACCTTGCCCAACAAGGACCTGAGTGGTATGCTCAAAATCAGTATCCTGGTCCTCAACCCAAATATGGGCTGAATTATCAGGCGTATAACCCCTACGGTCAGAATCCTCCGAGACAAAACATATGGGGGCATGATTTCTCTCAGACTAGGTGGAATGTTAACACAGGTTCTTACCAAAGGCCTCCAATGCCTTTTAATCCTCAATTAACATTTCTCGCTATGTTGGAACTGCCATATGTGTCAAAGCTTATGAATTATCCGATTCTTCATAACTCGTATTGGCCTCCAATTCTGACTAAGATTCATGGTGATTGTCCTAAGTTTGAGGGCAAGTTCGGAGAAGACCCCCAAGCGCATGTTATGACTTACCACTTGTGGAATTCCTCTAACTCTTGGGTTGACGATTCCATCTGACTCCATATTTTCCAACGAACTCTTACCGGTGCCGCTGCAAAGTGGTACATCGAATTATCTCATGATATTTTCCAAGATTTCAACCCTTTAGCCATGGCGTTTCTTATCCATTTTCAGTTACCGGTTCGCTATGAGATCGGGAAACACCTCCTCACATCCTTGAAACAAGATCAAGCTACTCACATCTCAGATCATATTCATGAATGGAGGCATCGTCGTCACTTGATTAAGTTTGATATTCTTGATCAGTTTCTAACTAATTGGTTCACTACCTCATTTGTCAATAAAATATCTAAAGACATAGCTATGGGGGAATGTGTAACCGAAGAAAATGCCATTTCTCGTGCCCAGTACCTTGATCTTGTGTACTCTCACTCTGGCACGTTGTATGACATCTTGCCTGATACTCCTCAAACTAGAACTTCTAAAGCACCAGCGACCCCATCCATTGATGGTATTATTGGTTCCATGTCTCAGACTTCTCGGAAGTCTTCTCCTTCAAATATTGGGAGGAAAAATTTTAATCCTTCCAATGATGTTGCTTCTCAGCCTACCCTGAATTCTGGTAAAACTGTGGAAGTCAATGTCGTTCAGGCCAATCTGGTGGATAAAACTTCCAAGGGGAAAAAGAAGGGTAAAGGTAAGGCCAAAGCCAATACCCCGAAATCAGATTCGTCAAACTCTTGTACTAATGATAGTTCACAGCGTAAGCCAAAGTACCCTTGTTTGATTTGTGACGAAGAGCACTATACCAAGGACTGTCCTCGATGGGCCGAAGTAAGTAGGTTGCTCAAAGGCACCCAAGGAACTATGGGTGTTCTTAAAGAACCTTTTCCATCTTAGCAGACCTAGATGGTAGAGAAATGTAATATTCCCAATTAGCCCAAGCTAATGGGAATATACAATTTTGTTTCATTTTCTTCTTGCAAGAATAAATGTGTAAAGGAGGACAATAAAAACTCCTGAAAACAGTGAATAAATCAATGCCCAATGTGAACAAGGTTGAATATGGGCTATTCTAATAAAACACCCTCATGTGTGGAAGGGATTGAGCTATTTGACTAGGTTAACCGTGAACAAATCAACTGCACTGTCTAGATGCAGTGAACCTCCTAGATGCACAACATAATTTTAGATGGAGGCTACACATGTGAAAGGAGCTAAATCATTGAGATGGTTTAGGGTTTTGCAAGACTTTTATCTTATAAAATGAAGAGGAGGACAGCAGAAGAAGGTTGTTGATGAACATATCATTTGAAGAATTTGTCTGTTTAGACATTTCTCATTCTCTTGGCTGTTTAGCAGAGAATAGTGTTGTTTAGCACAAGGATCTCTTGTTTAGGAATCCTTATCTTTCCTTGAGGAGCTCTTGGAAGAGACTTGTAATTCTTGTCCACTATCAGGCTTAAGGCCAAGCTTCTCCTTTCAACTACAACTCAAATCCTGTTGAGGGTTTGATTGTCTTTGTAAGCAACAACAAGTGGAGGCTAGATCTACTCAGATCTAGAACAATCTAGTGCCCCTTTTCAGTGGGAAATGCTTCTACCCCATTGGCAAGAGTGTTCTGGATCATTGGAGCTTCAGATCTACATCTTGGCATCAGGCCAAACTATTCTTCAAGCCTAAAACACAGTCCCTCTTCCAGTAGTGCGTTATCTGCAAAGAGGAAAGTTGCAGGGTGTTTTGGCAAAGTTTAAGGAGTGATCTCTGGTGTTGGGGATTTTCCCTTCACTGTGGTGATCCATGGATTTATGTTCTATTCCATGTCATATTCAAATATGATCTAAATACTCCTATATATGCTTCAGAAATTCTGAATAGATCTGCAGATCTACTGCATAGAATCTCAGATCTACTCCATGTGCTTCATGATTTGCTAAAATCCCCAAGGGGAATGTAAAATAGAGACATTCTAGTTTAAGGATCTGTCATAAATATGACTGTTCATGCATTATTTTGTCCTAGATCTAAGTTGTAATCTAATGCTATATTACACTCTATAAAATAACGTTTTCAAGCCTTTGCAGTTAATATATGTATTGTAGCACCTCTTTTCGAGGATTTATTTCTGTATAAGTCTTCTATTTTCTCTTGTACACTGTATGGGCCACATTATAAATCTGATTTACTATTGTATAAGTGAATTGTGAGCCTCCATATTGGCCTCCTACTTCTGATAAGCTAAACTGCATTATTTTTTGAGCAGTATTATTTTGTGTTGCTGCAGTCCATTCTTTGGGCATTTTTCAAGCCATACTAGGTGTGGGAGGTCTGTTTACCTCACCTAGGATGATTTTTTTCTGATCTCCTCTTGGATTTAGGTCTTAGATTGTTAGATCTAAGGGATCCAAGGGATGATTTGGATTTCTGGAGCATCCATTTCTAAAAAATTTGTTTTTCAGACATGCATGGCTGACAGTCCCATTCTGGGATATTACAAGAAACCTCAGTCCTCTGTCCCATTTGGCTCTCAGGTGTTCATGATGAATTATTTTGCATCTGTTTCTATTGCTACTCGATCGAAATATTGTAACGAATCATGCTAGGTAGCAGGGAAAGAGATCGCTGATGGTCCTCCTCCGCCTACTTCTAGCCCTCTTCAGATTGAAAGGCCCAGTACTAAGCCCTTTGTACGACCACCTTCAAAATGTGTACTTCGTAAGTCTTCTTACAATCCAAACACCCATGCTACTCAAAATTATAGTATTTTTGAGGATTTGTCTCAAGCGCCATCCATAATGTCTTCATTAGAAGTAATTCATAGTTGTCCGTCTCAACAGAAGGCTTTTCTATCTGCGATCGGCGGGGTTGATCCTGCTGATACTAGCCTTCTCGCTTTTGATTTAGAGAATTTTGTTCCACGACTCCCGCAACAAATTGTGCTCATTATCCAGGTTGGTATTAATGGTCTCGATATTCATCGAGCGGTTGTGGACAAGGGTGCATCTATGTGCATCATGTCATCTTCTTGTTGGAAAGCCATTGGTTCTACAACCTTGAATTCATCACAAAATTCCATTGAAGCATTTGATGGGAGGGAATCAAAACCTTTAGGTGTTCTCGCTAGTTTACCGATTACATTGAGAGGGAAGACAGTCAATGTCGAGGTAGAAGTAGTTGTCGCCAAGCTCAATTACAAGCTTCTCCTTGGTCGCAGTTGGACTCACACCATGCTGTGCATTACGTCCACTCTCTTTCGTGTCTTGAAATTCTCGCACAAAGGAAATATCATTATTGTTGATCAATTGTCTTTCTTCACCTCTTCTTCTAAGAACAACGTTCCATATGTGGATTAGATTCCTACTCCCTACGAGAGCATTGGGCTGGGTCTCTTCAAAGATCCTGCCCTCATGGGTATTTTTCCCCTTCCTCCACCCAACACTATTTAGATCAATATGATCTCTCGGTCTGACAACCCGTGGATCATCCCTTCACTTGAACAGATCGATTCTTTCGGGGATTCAATGCCGTTGAGTCCGATAGAGATTGACTATTGTGAACTCATCGCGGCTTTGGAACCTCCATCTTATGATCATGCTCCTTTGAGCATGTATCTTGACACTTATTCTCAATCCCCTTGGCTCGACGATTCAGATTCACCTAATCCCTTGAAAGAGATATTTCCTTCTGATGAATCCATCATGGAAGTTATGTCTCTTGAGGATCTTCCGTGGGATTATAGTCATCATTGTTCCCCGTTCATGCCTGGCCTTGGGGCTATGTCTATTTGTCTTGAGTAGTTTGCATCTCATTTTCCTTCTCCTTCACTTCAAACGCCTATACTGACACATGAAGTTTTCACAAAAGGTAACTTGAGTAACATCATGAAAACGATGCCTATCGACATTTCTGTGAAACCAGGAATCATCAAGAACATCCATATCGGGGTCGCTTGTTCTTCCACTGAAGTCTAGGTTTATACTAGCCTTTTCTGTGAGTTTCGCGATGTCTTTGCATGCTCCTATGAAGATATTCCTGGAATTGATCCCAGTATAGTGGTGCATGAAATTCCTACCTACTTGGGTTCGAAGCCTGTTTGTCAGTGCCTTTGTCTTGTGCACCATCAAAAAGTTGCCGCCATTAAAAGTGAAGTTGAAAAACTTCTCAACGCTGGTTTCATCTACTTGATTCCCTTGATAGAATGGGTTTCCAACATTGTCCCTGTATATAAGAAACAGGGTACCATTCGGGTCTATGTTGATTATCGTGATATCAATCGGGCTTGTCATAAGGATAATTATCCTACTCCCTTTATCGATCAGATCATTGATGACTGCGCTGGGAGTGAGATTTTTTCCCTCATGGACGGCTTTTATGGCTATAACCAAATTAACATTCTCCTGACTAATTAGCATAAGACTGCCTTTATCTATCCTTAGGGTACTTTCACGTATAAGAAGCTCCCTTTCGGCTTGAAGAATGTTGGGGCCACGTTTCAGAGATTGATGTCATACGCTTTTCACGATATTAAGCACATCATTCAACTTTATCTGGATGACCTTCAAGCTCATTCAGCTAAGCATAAGGACCATCCTCACCATCTTCGTTAGATATTTCTTCGTTGTCGACGCTATAACATCTGGCTAAATCTGCACAAATGCGTCTTCTGCGTCGATTCCGGTAGACTCTTGGGGTTTATCGTGTCTAAAGACGAGATTCGCCTTGATCTTCTCAAAGTTGAGGCTATCATTAATCTCCCCTCTCCATATTCATTAAATCAGCTGTAGAGTCTGCAAGGAAAGGCTAATTTTTTACACCATTTTATACCTAACTCTGTTGAAGTAGCTAAAGGATTCATGCAATTACTAAAGCAGTGTGTCCCTTTCCTTTGGGATGAGACTGCCTAGAAGTCTTTCGATGCTCTAAAGACATTTCTTGTAAACGCTCCTCTGTTGCATCCCCTGAACTATCATCGTGATTTTTCTCTTTATTTAGCTGCTTCTTTCAGCACGATTTCCATGGTTCTGGTTCAAGACGATGATGATGGTGACGAGCATGTTATCTACTACCTCTCTCGTAACCTTCTCGATACTGAAACATGCTATGCCCATGTCGAGAAGTTGGCGTTAGCTGCGGTTCAAGTAGTTTAATGTTTTCTTCATTATATTATGTTGTGTACTGTGACTGTGATTTCTGAATGCAACCCCATGACCTATATATTGTCTCGAAAATTGCTGGGGGGAAAATACTCAAAGTGGATTGTTATCCTCCAAGAGTTTTATTTGGAATTTACTACTGCCAAGTCGAAGAAATCACTAGTCTCTGCCAATATGATATGCTTCCTCCCCTCTGTCTCCGCTCCGTCTGGTTCTGAAGAATGCATTCCAGATGATATGATTTTTCTGACTAGCACCCTCGATCCTTGGTACAATGATATCATCGTATATCTTCAGAATTCCAATTTTAGATCTGAGTTGGCGAAGGATGCTTGCCGACGCATCCACCATCAATCACAACCTTATCACATAGTTGAAGATACACTCTATCGCGTCGGAGTAGATTCCATTCTCCGCCGATGTTTGACCCTCGAGGAGGCTGAGAAAGTTCTGAATGATTGTCACAGTGGCACCTGTGGCGGTCACATGTTTGGTTATGCTACTACATAGAAGATTCTTCGTGTTGGGTATTTCTGGCCCTCTATATTCAAGGACCGCATTGTCGCTGTCGATAAATGTCATGATTTCCACCCTGTCATTACCGTTGGTCCCTTTACGAAGTGGGGCATCGATTTTATGACATGTAAACCTCACTCGGATGGGGGGCATGCCTATATTATCATATCCGTTGACTATTTCAACAAATGGGCCGAAGCAATGCCTACACTTACCGCTGAAGGTAAGACAACAACTTAGTTCATATTAAAGCACATCATTTCTAGGTTTGGTGTCCCTCAAGCCATTGTTACCGATCATGTTTCCCATTTTTGGCATTATATGGTGGCGGAGTTGACTTCCAGGTTGGGCTTGAGTCACGACAGCTCAACACCGTACTATCCTTAGGCCAATGGCTAGTTTGAAGTTGTGAACAAAGTTATTGTCACCATGCTTCAATGTACGATTGGGATGCATAAATCCAATTGGCATCTCATGTTATTTTTGGCTCTCTGGGTGTATCGAACCTCAGTTAAGGATACGACTGAATTCAATCCATTCCAACTTGTTTACGGTCTGGAAGCTACCTTTCTAATTGAGTGTGAAATACCTTCACTCAAGTTGGTTGTTGAATTACTGCCCAACACCTCACCTAAAGAAGAGCATGTTATCTACTTAGAAAGGGTGGATGAAACTTTCCGCTTTTCTGCTTTGGTCGTCGAGACACAAAAGAAGCGGGTCAAAGCTCATTTTGACCAGTTATTTTCCCCTCTCTCCTTTGTAGAAGGATACCTCGTCCTCTTGTACGACCAAGCTCATGATAAGCTGGGGGCAGACAAATTTCAACCCATGTGGCATGGACCTTACATTAAAAAAAATGCGTTTTGAAGAATGGGTCCTATGAGCTCATTGATTATGAAGGTCATCCATTAGATCAACCCAGAAATGGGTTGTATCTCAAAAAGTATTATGCATGAGTCATTCATGCATTTTTTGTGTACATAGGTGTTATTTTCATTTTTGTACATTTTTTGGCTTGGTGTGTTTTGCGAGTGTCTTCCTGCTTATTGTGCAGATGTCTATTACCCCTTATGTCAGTTTCGCGACTTGTCTTCAGCAGCCTGGGTGATTTATGATCTAGCTGGTGAGTTTATAGATCTACAAGGTATTTGTCTAAGACAGACTACAAACAATGTCGCTGAGTATAGTGTTGTTATTGAACTGTTAACCAAGGTGATTACCCTCAACATTAGTGCATTAGTTGTAAATATAGACTCATAGCTTGTTGTTCTTCAACTTAATGGGCATTATTCAGTTAGAAACTCTCACATTTTAAGATTGTGTTTACATGTTCATTTGCTGGAAAGGCATTTTGATTATATCACATATCAACATATTCCGAGACAAATGAATGCATTAACTGATACAGTGGCTAACATTGTATTAGATAGAAATTTGCGTAATCTATAAAATAATCATCACATGAAAGACTCATATTAGATAGGAATATAAATGTATATATATATATATATATATATATATATATATATATATATATATATATATATATATATATATATATCGAAAAGTTTGCATCAGTGTGCACCATAAGTTTAAAAAAATATGTGTGTTTCTGTTACAACTTGAGACTGCAATATTCCCAAAACTTCACATCATATTTGGAATATTAGAGTCCTTGATTTTCTTAATGAATTAAGTAAATAAAAGGGTGGAGGGACCCATAATCCTCAATAAGAATAAATATCCACTTTGTGTGTGTGAATGTGGATTAATCTAGACTAGATCTGCAAAAAGAGGTAGTTGAGCAACTACTAATGTGAATGAGATTGGAGATCATGTCTCATTTAATGAGAGAGATCATGGAGGGTTGATTTAGTCAACTAAGATCTTGAAGATGTCAAACAAAGGGTCATTGAGCATTAATGATCAAGTGGTGGAGGATCATGTGAAAATGAAGCACACATGATGGAGGAGGTGTACATTGCACCTAGACTATTTGGTTGATTTGGTCAAATAGCGCTATCCCACTCAGAGGATCTTGTCCACATGAGACAACGCAGTTGAGATTAGGGCCAAGGCTTGGGATGGCTCAATAATTATAAAGGAGATGAAGGCAAAGGTGAAAGGAATCTTGGATTATTTTTTTGTATGATCTTTTAGATCTAGAACTGTCAAGCAACATTCCACTGCAATCTTGGGCTGTTTAGCAGAGATTTCAGGTGCTGTTTAGCACAGGGTGTTCCCGGGCAGGAATCCCTCCTCTTTCTTTGAGTGATCTCTAAGGAAGAGGTTTTTACTTCATTATACATCAGGCTTTATGTGCCATTTCCATTTCCTACTTTTTGCAGAACATCTATATTCAGAAAATTGTGTTTTTCTGAAGATCATTTTGGAAGGTGGTAGTTGTCTTTGGTATTTCAGCTGGAGAACAAGGTGAGGGATTATTCCCATCACTTGGGCTTATATTGCAGCACTCCCAGAGCCACATTATAGATTTGGCATCAGGCCAAAAGTTATTGACCTCCTAGTAGCAGTATTCTCTCTAAGAATAATAGTGTCCATATTGCAAATCTGAAAGGAGGAAGGAAGTTGCTAGTATTTCAGCTAGCAATATAGTGGAGGATCATTCCTTCACATTTCCATCAGTCTTACCATCATCCTGGATCTTATTGCAGCATTTTTTAGTAGGCACAAGGCCTCTCTTTCCCTCACAACATAGTTTTCAGAGGCATTTGTGTTGCAACAGCTGCAATCATCTTTTGGAGGATTGAGAAGCTAGATATAGAGCTCCTAGCTCATATTTGAGGAAGGGATCAACCCTTCAAGCATAGATCTAATCTGAGCACATATTTTAGCTATATATTCTTCAGATCTAGCTTCAGATGTGTATTTCCTAGCAGATCAAGGATCAAACCCTGGGGAGGTGATTTTTCCAAAGTTGCAGATCTGGAAAATCCTTTCTGGGTTATCTTGGGGATCCATCATAGTGGCCAGATCTTGAATCTTGGCATCATCAGAGCTCCAGTTTTGAGTAGATTTTTATTTCTCTTTTCAGCTGCAACTCCATGTTTATATTCTGCTGAAGAGACAGTGCAATATTTACTGCAGAGCCTCAACAGTTATGCTGTACCTGCTTCACACATGTTTTCTAGGTGATCTTAGCTCATATTTTTGGCTAGATCTACCTATATCTTATACTTGTGTAACTGATTCATCTCCAATATAATAAAATGGCTCAGCTCTTTCTGCATATTCTGATTTGTACTTAGATTTATTGTCTATCTTGCTGTAAGTTCTTATATTGTGTGAAGTATTGCTGCATGTTCCCATTTTAGGATATTATAGAGACATTATTTCTCTAAAAAATATGCAGAAGTAAATCCAGGTCTCTAATCGATGTGATGATCATGATAGCATGTCACTGCCCGTACAAGCCGCCTCAACAAGCAGTGAACTCAGTTTGACACCCCTACAGTGTGTCTTTGGTATGCACGAGGTAAATCGTCAAATCGCGCATAGTCTGGAACTCCACGAGAGATCCCCTCCAAGTTGCGCACGATTTCCTCCTCCTCACCTCCCTCACCATGAGGGGAAATATCAAAGTCATGAGGGACTTGCCTCGCTATTGGAGACATGCCTACAAATATTTCTGGTCCAACATCTGCATAAAACATGGATTTAATGTCAGAGCATACATTTAAAAAAAAAATTATAATACTCATAAAAATAAAAAAAATGAGTCTTACCAAGTGCTTCATCCCAATCCTCTCCTTCCCGGAGTGGGAGGTTTGGATCACTAGTGAAATCTATGCCAGAGTAGGGCCAGTCCTCAATGACAATCAGATTTCAACGGAGCCAATAAAAAAACTCTGGTCTCTAGGACATCTGTTGGCAGCCCCCTGACCTTGGCATCAGTGCAGCCCAACAGGCCATCCATGGCTCCTCTGCTGGTGGTGTTGGGACTATCACTTCCTGTCGCTAGAAAATTGGTAGTCGTTCCAGGAAGAACGATACCAGGATGGATCCATATCCAAATTTCTTCAGTTTTCCCTTCTTGCATTTCGTTAGTTGACGCTTTATATTGATCATCACTGCCTCTGCCCAGTTCTAGAGGGTTGGTGTTAGACAATCTACTGCAAGAAGAAGCTGTGTTTTTGTTGCTTCATGTGGTGCTTGCGATATTGCAGCTCGCGTGATGATGTGTAGCACTACTATTAGTGCCAAGTCTGAGATATTTTGGATATCAACTTTCCCACTTCCTGATCCTTTTCATGCCTCTCAACATACCCTGTCGATCACCATGGTCATGTTTTCCATGGTGGTTCAGGTGCTGATTAGGGCTGGTGTTGCCCCCCTCTGTGATAGTACTATTATGAAGTAAACATCTGATACATCAATCTCGAGTTCTTGATCCCGAAGAATGATTTTTTCCCGATCCTCATCCCAGATACTGATCAAGAATTGCAGTAGCTCCAGTTGAGCTCTGAGGCACGGTGTCATGAAGAAATTTTTTATTCCACAGTCTCTGAGAGCTTCCATGCATCTCTCATTATCCATGGCAAGCTCATCTTCTTCACTGTGTTCCCTTTCCTTCCACTCAATCACCATTTTTTCCACTTTCCACCTGCAAACATGTTCATATGGACATTATTAGCTAAATTAAAAGCTAAGATTTGTGGAATTTAGGCTTGCTTATTTTCATTGTAAGTTTTGAAAGGTCTGCGCAGTCGGCACAACGGTTTTAGAAACAATCGCACCAATGGGCGCGCCCCAGTTCAAAAAATTGGGTGTTTGGCGTGATTCCGTGCCTGAAACTCGCGCCAACTGCCGTCCCCTAGTTTTCACAATTTCTCCCTTGAAAATCAAAATTGAAGGTTGTAGGTAATGAAAGAAGACTTAAAATGTGGGGAAGGATGTCAGCTCTTACCTAGAACTGATGAATTTGAGATTGGTCTGCCATATTTCCTGCTATCGTCGCCGCAAAATCATAGTGTAAAATGGGTAACTATTGCTCCACAAGAGGTAAAAGCGAAAAGTAATTGTTTTTTACTATTTTCGGCATTTTATAACTTTTCAGAACCCTAATTAGGTTTTAAGACTTGTTTTCTGATTATTATGTTATGTTATTTCGAGAAATGGGTTTTACGTTTGCTTTTTGTGCAGTGAGAGGTTTTTAATGTGATAATGATGAAGTAATGAGTTGTATTTTATACTTTTTCGGACTCGGTAAAAACACAAAAAAAGTCACTAGTAGAGTTATCTTTCAACTCTTTTCTGACTCTCTAAAACTGAAAAGATTGCCGAAAATCTTGTCATTTTGAACTCGTTAAATGGCTATGAAATGATATCTACCCAGTATACGTTTACCCCTTTTTCGGGCTAGGATGGATTATTTACGAAAAAGGAATACCTTAGCCTATCGCGACTAAGAGGTTCTTTCAGATATTGTTTTCTACCTTTTCAGATCTGAGAGACTATTTATGAAAAGGGACATGCTAGAGTTTTATTTTCTGCTTCTTTTCAAACTCTCCAAACATGAAAAAATGCTGAGTTCTCCCTTTGTCAGACTCGTTAAACCCTAATGACATCGGAAATCGTCACCATGATGTTCACCGAGTTCCTCCTTCCTAGGGCTTGTAAAATGTACTAGGATGGATTTGTCCGAAGGAAAAACTTATATTACAAGCATATTTTATTCCCTTCAAGATTGTTTTCAAAAATAATTGGGGTACCCCTCAGAAATGGTGGGGGAAAATTGAACCAGTATTTAGTTGTGTTGGCAGTATGTCGCTCTTGAACATGACACTCGTCTGCATTCGTGTCCGGTTGGGGACATCTCATTTCGTCATCTTTGCATCCGTGGGTTTGGGTAATATGTTTTTACCTCTCATCTGTTCTTTGCCACGTCATCATGACCTCAAATCCCTTGATGTCAAATACTGCCAAATCCAGAGTCGTGTCACTGATATGTTCAAGAGAAGTTTTTCCTCTGCAGTTTTCAACCTCCCTCTGATTCTCTGTTAGTCCTGATTCATTATCATTATGTTCCTCTGTCTCGTGTCGATGATGTGGGAAAAATTATGGCCCTCCTTCGACCGGGTCACTTCCTGATGACTTTAGCTCATTATCCAGGATGTTGGTCTAGAGACTCCCTACTGGTACCTTGAAGCCTGCATGCCTCAATGGAAGGTTCTTCACGTTTGACGACAGGTCCACATCATTGGCCTTCGATGCCTTCGATCGAGTGATTCTGCAAGTGTTCGATGCCAGATCACTCTTCACATTCCGTTGATTGTACCTATTGTGCCTTGAGATCCATTGGCATTATTGGTGGTTCCTCTCGTGCCTATTAACAGCTTTCATCATTGGCTGGTAATCAGGTGATTTTCTTGCATGTTCGACTTCAGCTCACATATTCGCATGCTTGAATTTGTACTTATTCGAGTCGAGATGGAGTGCAATACCCTGGGTTTTGTCTGATAAGATCTAGGCTGTGGGATATTGGTTTATCATGACTTATTGCATGACTCTTTTGATTGGATGGTTGTGACCATACCTGAGTCTATTTGTTGCTCCTTACTGCTAGATGGCTGCATCCATACCTTGGATCTCAGTTTATATATGTACTCTATTATGGATGGTTGTGCCCATTCCACATGTTCATGTATCAGAGATATCAGTTTTATTTGTAATTGCAGGTCTTTCGACAACGGTGTTTGGTTCGAATGCGTTCTCGTAAAGCATTTCACCCCTTCCTCTCTCTCGGACCTCATGCTTTAGGAGGCATCAGTGTTACACAACATTTTGTCACAGTCCCTACTATCCCCATCCCGAACATTGGAGGCTCATTTCTGTGACGAAATAAAGTGTCATGCCTTGCAAAGACCATCATTTCATCCCTTGCCATGAGTACAACATTCCTTTTGTTGACAACTTCCTGAGCAGACCATCAGAAACACCTGTTTTTGCCTTGGTGATAGTAGAACATTATGCCTTCGCACCGATCAAGAAATTAACACTGGGCCCCATGCCCATTGGTGCTTTGTCCCAGTTAGCTACTCGCGCCAACCTATTTATGGAATGTTTTTTAAAAATAGAGGCGAAGTTTCCATCATAACAAACTTTTTGGGCGAGTCATCTGGGGTGGTTCGACTGAATAACCATGGCCTTCCTCCTTTGGCCTCTTGTTTCCACCTTTTGGGGAAACCTCCCAAGGGATAAGGACCTCCTTCCACTATTGTAGGGATCCCAAACTCCTCCTCTCCCTCTATAAATACAACCATCTTCCATTGATGTGCTAGCTGAACTGAACATATTGTAGCTGAAAAGCTGAAGATATTTCTGTACATTTCATTAGAAAATATAAAACGAAAGAGACCCTCATTGAGAGAGCTTAGACTTGTGTCTTCATCTCGTCCAAATTCCCTGACGATTCATCGAGATGCGCTTCGACTGGACCCCGCTGAAGGAGGCTGCGATGTCAAGGCTCGGTTGTAACTCTTTCTTCTATTAATACATATACATGACTATTGTCTGGTTCCCATATTGCGTTAATGTGTTTTATTTGATGCAATATGCTTAACCTTCCTTGAATGGTTAGTAATTATGAATGAGATCATTGTTTCATATGCTGCTCGTGTTTACTGATATTTGTGAAAGTATCTAAGCATCGTTGCGAAAGGATCGTGACCCGCCAAGATAGGAATCAAGAGGCCACCACCACGATAGCCACGATAACAGCGTTGGACTCCAGGTAGGTTGATCTACCTCGTATTTTTCATTTATTAATTAGGAACCTTCACTCTAGCTTTCCCTTTGTTACTAGATGCACTCTAGGGCTAGAGGGATCGTCTCTGTCCGTAAAGAGGATTTACCTACATAACGCTCATTATTTATTTTGATCTCTTTGAGTGTTTCATAAATATTCTACTCCTTTTTCCCTACAGTGGCAGTAGATGTAGGAGTCTGTAAAATTTGTTGCTAGAATGGAATGGTGGCAGAATATGTTAAGAAAATGGTCTTGCCACCTGCTCGAGAAGAGCTTGGTGAATCCTTGATTGTAATAACTATCTGTTGATCCTTTTCACTTATTTGGTCTATATCCATGTGGACTCTAGCTCTCTTCATGTATTTCATTTTGAATTCTTTGGTGGATGTGTCAATATCCAAGTCACTTTGATCATCTCTTGTCCTCTTGCTTCCTATTTCTTTCTCGGGTTCCTTTCCCTTGTCTTTTTTAGCCCCTGCAACTTTCTTTCTTGTGGAGTTGGGGTTTGAATGCCTGATGTGGAAATCACCTGTTCTTCAGCCTCTCGCAGTGTGTTGGGTGCCCACTCTTCTTGATTCATGTACTATTCTATCTCGAATCTGTGCATGTGGATGTATGGTGTGGATTTGTTCTCCACCCTTTTCTTGGAGATGGTCCCCATTGGGTCATAGGACCAGGTAAAACTGTGACTAAACTTCATCTCCCACAATATATTATCTGCCTCCTCCCCTATTTCTCTGCTATTGCAAATGAAAGGACCAATCTTCAACTTGATCCCGAATTGAGACTTTTTCTTTGCAGAAACAAAATGCACCTCATCTGCATTTATCATTTGTCTAATATATTCTAAAGAAAATATCCTCATGGAGAGGAACTCTGGTAGTTTGTAGGGGGCCAAATCACAACCATAAACTCGGATCTCTATATAACTTTGGTACAAGTACCAATCTTCTGTTCTAACATGCTCTGTCAAGTGCATAATATTCCTGATTTCTTGACTAACCCTTGGCTTTGTGGCACTGTTGAGTGCACTGATTGCTGGATGTACAAATGAATCCACAAAAATCTAGTAGGTGTAATTATTTTTCTCTTTCATCAATAAAGTGGTCCAAAAAATGTCTGATTGTGGCTAAGAGTCATTATTTAATTTCATCATCTCAAATTAAAAATTGTTGGATTGAAAATGAACAAACATATACACTAACACTGAAGTGTATTTGAACACCTCTTATGTCTAAAACTTCAGGAATTGATTATGGATAACATCAACAAGGAATTGGACATAATTGAACATAACTGAGAGCTTAGACTCTGAAGAACGAATAGACAAGAAACCAATTATGGCTTCATCTACCCATTGGTCTGTGTGATACCCTATTAAATAAGACATAATAGTAACAATATGCTAGGCCATATAAGGAAAAACGGATGAAGGATATGGGGGATTCTTTGTAGGCATTGGGGCATTAATGGACTTGAATAGCTCTAAGGTTTTAGCCCTGCTAGCAAAGTCCAACTTCTTATACAACTCCCTAAGGAATTCATAAGAAAAAGGGATGGTTTCTTTAACAACGAGGGCCTGCATTGTCTTTTAGATAGATTGGGCATCAATAGAAAACAATACCTCTCCTTCTGGAGTCACCACATATATTTGGTTGATGTCATAACATGCCTGACACTTTCTAATGAACTCTGGAAAGCTATGGGTTTTGGGGAAAATATAGTAAGGCAGCTTGGTTTCCCATAGGCCTATATCATCGACTTCATCAAGAAATTTGTCCTCGAACAAGCAGTATACATCGAATAAATAGAAGTCAGACTTTGTCTTGTGGATTCTAAAATCTCTGTCTACCAAAGACATGTGATCCAGGTCCACCTGAGGATAGACCATAGGATTGAATGGTTGTTGGTATGGATTTGGAGGCATTCTATAAATTTTATAAATTTCACTGTTCTTTCACTGTAAAGAATAACGAGATTGAAAGAAGAGGGAACAGAGAGAGGGAACTGTTGCAGATCAAAATGGGGAAGGGAGGAACTATGATTCAATATGACAGAGCACTGTGAGTGGTCTGTTGACGAACTGCAACTTTCTTCACTGATTTTTTGTTGCTAATTTCCTACAGCTTGATCACCTATATCAATTGAACTCAATAGAAAAGGTAAACTTTGCCTCTAGTACTGAATTTTTGTTTTAACATGTAATTGGGCAAACATTGGCTTGGCATGCGCCTATTGGACAATGACCCAACCAACTGAATGTGCAACGGGTATTTGGCAAGAGTGGATTTGATAGGATGGAGGGGACAGGTAGGTGAAGACGTGGTGCAATGCCACAGGGCATTGGTTAGTTCAACAATTAGCAGCGTGGTGGTTTAATTTGCAAAGGAAACCACTTTTCGGATGGGGGTCCCAACGGTAAGCGGTAAGGGATGGGGGGTGGGGGGATGCGAAATGCCCTGAGCGTGACACATAGCATCGACAATGGTATTGAATACTATTTATTTTGAACCCCCCCCCCCGATGTTAATGTTCAGAGGCTGGGGGGGCTAAAAAGTCATGTGGGCCATCGGATGGATGGGGAGTGTGCGCAGATGAGGGTTGGTTAGTACCGATAAGACTTATGATGTGATGGTGGGGTCGGGGAGTATATGCGATGGGAGGTATAGTTTAGGACTTAGGTTAGGGAATGAAAATTTCAGAGGTTTGGATAAGGGTGATATACAATTTTCTCGGGACTTAGGATAAAATAATGACATAAAATATGTCACCTTTCCAGATAACATGAATGTCCAAAATTAGGAACAAATACTTTGTCCAAATGTTTTTAGAATGAAAACACCCTTTGTCTTCTGATTTTTCTCCTTCGACCATAGAAAACCTGAAACATTTACACTGCACTTTATAGGAGAAATTGCATTTTTTCTCCATTCTTTCTTTTCTCCATCTCTATCTACCCAAACTACAGATCTAACATTTTTTACTCTTTTACAGGGTGCATTTGGACTTGCAGACCCCGAAACATATTTTCTTTTAAACTTATAACCTAACATCTATCCTTATTTCTTCCATTGACTCAGATTAAACTGTTGAGTCAATTCATTTCTACCTATCTACTGATATGCCAAGATTAAATAGTTTGGAAAGTCTTTATTTTCTAACCTATCAATAGAAATTGAAATTTTTCAATCATGATTAAACTGTATGATTGAACAATCCTATCTAATGAGTAGTGGCATTTTAATTTGCAGCACTTTTAGTATTATTTCTTTTTGGGGTTTTCTTTCTTTTTTCTTTTCCTCTTTTTCTCTCTTTTTTTTTTTTTAAAATTTTTTTTTTTATACCCTCTTTTCTTTTCTTTTTCATATTTTTATTTGAAATCATTTGAATGTTGAAAAAAAATTTCAATATGAGTTGATGTTGGGATAAACACCAGAATCTAACGAACTGTACAAGATGAGTACTCTGGAGTTAGTGGAACTGAATTTGTAACTCAAGGAGATGCTTGATAATGGGTACATTAGGGTGAGTGTATCCCCTTGGGGTGCACCAATGTTTCTTTTAAAGAAGAAGGACAATACTCTCACATTGTGCATTGATTACAGGAACTTGAACAAGGTGACTATAAAGAATAGGTATCCATTTCTGTAGATTAATGACTTGTTTGATCAGTTGAAGGGAACAAAAATGTTCTCAAAGATTGATTTGAGATCAAGATATCACCAGGTGCACTTCAAAGAAGAAGACATCTACAAGACTGCATTTTTTACAAGGTATGGGGACTATGAGTTCGTGGTGGTTCCTTTTGGTCTTACCAATGCTCCTGCTACCTTCATGTGTTTGATTAACAATGAGTTTAATACTTACCTAGATAATTTTGTGATAGTTTTTGTTGATGCTATATTGGGATATTCAAAGAATGAGGAGGAGCATGCAGAGCACCTAACAACAATGTTGATATTTTTGATAGAGAATTAATTTTATTCCAAGCTCAACAACTGCAGTTTCTTTTAGTCTCAAATTCATTACTTGGGACATGTTGTTTCCAAGGAATGGACATCAGTGTATCTATATAATATTAAAGCTATCATGGTGTGGTCAGCTCCAAGGAAAGTGGACAAGGTCAGATCATTCATGGGACTAGCAGATTTTTATAGGTGGTTTATCATGAACTCATCTAATATTGGCTAACCTATTACATCTTTGTAGAGGAAGGGAAATATGTTTAAATGTAATGAGGTGTGTGAAAATGTTTTTGAGAAGTTGAATCATTTTCTTACAAATGCTCCAGTTTTGAAGATTACAAATCCTGATAAGGAGTTTGTGGTTTGTACAGATGGTTACAAGAAATGAATTGGTTGAGTCCTGATGCAGGAAGGATATGTGTTTTTTTATGAGTCAAGAAAGTTGAATGAGAATGAGTAGAAATACATGACTCATGATCTTGAGTTGGCAACTATGATTTGATGAACCCTTAGCTAAACTAGGGGGGGGGTGGTGAATCAATTTAGTACATTCATGGAAATTTAAAACTCTTTTCTTTACACCCATTAACTAGTTCATTTTATAAGAAGCTTAATACATAATGAATCAACAAAATGAATGTGTGGACAAAAATTAATTAATAAGATTAAAACATCACATCAACACATAATCATCAAGCACATAAACATTAGATATTAGTGGAAACCCTTAAGGGAGAAAACCACAACTTATTATTTTTGTGATGCAAAGGCAAGCTCCAACTCCCTCTCACCACTGATTTTATGTAGGCTCCAAGCTACAGGAGGTTACCACCTCAAATTATGCAAGCTACAACTTGCAAGGAAGCTCCAACTCCCATCTATTTTCTGCAGGCTACAACCCACAAGAGGCTCCTACCTCAAATTATGCAAGCTATAACTTGCAAGGAAGCTCCAACTCCCATATTTTTTCTGCAGGCTACAACCCACAGGGGGCTCCTACCTCAAATTCTGCAAGCTACAACTTGCAAGGAAGCTCCAACTCCCAAATATTTTCTGCAGGCTAAAACCTACAGGAGGCTCCTACCTCACCCAACTCCAACTAGAAATTTATCAAGCTACAACTTGAAAGGAGACTACAATCCCCTCACTCAACATGAAACTAAAATTTTGATTTACCTGGATATCATATTTGTTATACTCCTTCTCCACAACTGCCTCTTCAGCCTCCATCTCTACTTCATATCAGCTCCTAATATGCACAACATCTCTATCATATCTCTCTTATTATTCCACTCCCTAACCTATCTATGCACATTAAAATTGTAGGTTTTAACCCTGTATAGAAATTATCTTCACACGAATCTTAAGAAAATAAAATAAACAATAGCGAGAGCATAGAACATAAAACATATATACATAGAGATTTTCCCCTGGATCCCAAATCGGGACTACCAGCTTAATTTTTCATTATATTTCTTTTAGTGTTACAACACATATATACATGCCAAATAATTCATAAACCCCAATCCATTAACCCTAGATTAGAACATAACCATAGTTCCCTTGATCGGATCTAAAAAATACCAGGGGCCGAAAACCATCATTCCCCAAAACCATGTGCAAACTCATGCACAAAACCATGGGCGGGTCCGCCTACTGAAAAATAAGGTCCAATTTTTTTTCTGGGGCCACTGCCTCAAACCCCGAATAGGGGGGGATGTCGCCCCCCCTGTGACCTCCCTACTATGCCCGGCGCAATGTACATGGGGGCTATCGCCCCCCATGTTACCCCCCCCCCCCAACGCGTGCGACTAATCATGGAAAGAATATAACACATACCCAACATTCTCCCACTTGTTGTTTTCTTTCCGCAGGGGGCCATAAGACAGCTTAGTCATTACTCTAGCTCTGTAACACCCATTGTTTCTCTACACCAAGAGAACTTCTGAGTGCTCACAGACTTCTTCAATGCATCTGCAAATTCTTCAAAGTGTCCACCTTTACCAACAACACCCTTTTATCTTCAACCATATCTCTCACAAAGTGATATTGAACATCAATGTGCTTTGTCTTTGAATGATAAGCAGGGTTCTTACCCAAGAGAATTTCACTTTGGCTATCGAATTCTATCCTTATAGCCCATTGCACCAACCCCATACTTGAACACAATCTCTGCAATGAAACTGATTCCTTGCTTGCATGAGTGGCTGCCATGGATTCTGCCTCTGTAGTTGAAAGAGCCACTACAGACTGTGTTTTAATCATCCAACCGACTGCACCTCCAAATAGGCTAAACACATACCCACTTGTATATCTTCTTTGGTCCAGATCTCCAACCCAGTCTACATCAACAAAACCACGGATGTCCAAAACTTTGTCCAATCCTGGTCTTCCCTGGTAGTACAAATCATAATCAATAGTGCCATGCAAATATCTGAAAACTTGCTTCACTATTGTCCAATGCTCCTTCTCTGGTTTTGACATAAACCTTCTCAATACTCCCACTGCATATGCAATGTATGGTCTAGTACAAAACATTTCATACATCAAGCTACCCACTGCACTTGCATATGAAACATGGGACATATCCTCCTCTTCCTCTTGTGTCTTGGGACACTGTTCAACATACATCTTTACACCTACAGGAATATGAACCTTCACCAGTTTACTATCCTGCATATTGAACCTCTGCAATATTGTCTCGACGTACTTCCTCTAGTTTAACCAAAGCTTCCTCTTTGCACGATCTCTCTTAATTTCCATGCCCAACATATATTTTGTGACACCAAGATCCTTCATGTCAAATTTGGAGAACAATTGGGTCTTAAAATCCTGGATAATTTCTTTGTCATTTCCAATCAGCAACATATCATCCATAGACAATACCAAATAAATAACACGGTCACCAATTAATTTAAAATATACACAGTGATCCTCTTTGCTTCTGGTGAAGCCAAGTCCCCATATATAGGTATCAAATTTCTGATACCACACCCTTGGTGACTGTTTGAACCCATACAAAGTCTTTTTTAACCTGCATACTAGTTCTTTCTTACCCTTCACCATAAATCCTTTAGGTTGCTTCATGTAGATCTCCTCTTCCAGATCCTCGTGAAGAAATGTTGTCTTCACATCCATCTGTCCTATATCAAAATTAAATGAAGAAAAAATAGATAAAAGTAATCTAATAGAAGTAACCTTGGCAATAGGAGAGAAAATATCACCAAAATCAATTCCTGGTACCTGGGAATGACCTTTTTCTACCAACCGAGCTTTGTATTTCTCCACCTTGCCTTCTACATTCATCTTCTTCTTAAACACCCATTTTCTCTCGATGGGCTTCCTTCCAGCCGACAAATCCACCAGATCCCATGCCTCATTTTTATGCAAGGATGCCATTTCATCAACCATGGCCTCCTTCTAGAGTTTTCCATCCTTTGAATCCACTGCCTCCTTGACAGTTCTGGGATCATCATCAGTTATAGTTAAAGAAAAAATTGAACAGAAAGCAAGTGGACTATACCCTTCTAGTTTCCTTCTTTCCCAAACTGATCTTCTGATAGCTGGAGTTTGTGGCTCTTCCTCTTCTGATTCTTCTTCTGTTGTAGAGTCTAATTCATCCTCCTTTAGCTCAAACTCTATATTCTCAGGTTACTTTGGTAGGACTTCATGTTTAACAACATATTTCACCTCTCTAAACACCACATATCGGTTGTACACAACCTTCCTTTTTTCTGGGTTCCAAAGCTTGTAACCTTTTAAACCATCCTTATACCCAATAAAGATGCACCTTTCAGATTTATTATCCAACTTGGTCCTTTTCTCCTTTGGAACATGTACATATGCATCACATCCGAATACCCTCAGATGTGAAATAGATGGTTTCTTACCAGTGCATACCTCATGTGGAGTCTTATCCTCCAACGCTGATGAAGGTGATCTATTAACTTGGTAGCATGCAGTCTCCATTGCATCTGCCCAGAATTCCTGTCCTAACCCGGTACCATTGAGCATGCTTCTTTCGTTTTCCATCAGCATTCTGTTCATTATTTCTGCAACTCCATTTTTCTGAGGAGTGTATGGATTAGTCTTATACCATGCTATACCACAATTCTTACAGAATTCTTAAAATTTCTTCTTGCAAAACTCTCCACCATTATCTATCCTCAACACATTTATCTTCTTCTCTATCTGGTTTTCCACCAAAGCCTTAAATTCTTTAAATCTATCAAAGACTTTAGATTTCTTCCTCAAGAAATATATCCATGTATTCCTTGAGAAGTCATCTATGAATGAGACATAGTACACATATTTTCCTAGGGATGCAACTGCCACAAGTCCAAACACATCGCTATGCACAAGCTCTAATATCTTGTTCACCCTCTTAGCGCCAGAAGGAAAACTCACCTGATTCTACTTCCCATATACACAATGTTCACAGAAATCGAAATCTAGAAAACAATTAGACATACCTTCTACCATACCATTTCCATGCAGTATCTGAAGGCCCTTCTCTCCAATATGTCCAAGCGTTTGATGCCATAACATGGTCTTTTCTCTAGAGACTGCTAGGCTTTCCGCTCCACTTTCAGGAACCACAAAACTATTGCACCCATCAATAACATTACTACCCTATAGCTTGTACAGAGTTCCAATCTGAACTCCCCGCATTAATACCAGTGCTCCCTGAACCATCTTGTAGGCATATTTATCGAACAATGTTTTTACACCTGCATCATCCATCTTGCTTACAGAAATCATATTTCTGGCCAATGCAGGAATATGCAAAACACCAGGAAGTGTTCTAATTCTTCCCCCTTGCAGCTTCAGCTTGAATTTTCCATGTCTGATGATTTTGGCCTTCCTATAATCCCCTAAGAAGACATCACCACCATCATACCTCTCATACTCGCAGAACCACTCCCTATGGGGAGTGAAGTGAAAGGATGCACCTGAGTCAATCAACCATGCCTCATGATCTAAATGTGTATTTGAAGAAGAATCCAAATACACATCCCCACCTTCATCCAAGGTGGTTTTTGCCTCCACAAAAGGAGCATCATCAGATCCCTTTCCTTTCTTAGGAGCTTTAGATCTGCAATCCTTTTTGTAGTTCCCTTCCTTTCTGCATTTCCAACACACCTTTACAAACTTTCCTAGAGATTTATATATCCCTCTATATTTAAATCTCCCACTCGAAACCTTATTCTTGTTTTTGTTCTGGGACCTTCCTCGTATAGATAAGGCATCTCCATTCTGTTCCTCCATATTTCTCCATCTCATTTCCTCCGATAGCAAGGCTGAGACAATTTCATCAAAATTCAAGGTAGTTGTATTGCTACCTATTGCAATAACTAGACTGTCCCACGAATATGGTAGAGAACACAAAAAACTGATGCATTTATCTTCATCTAAGATTTTAATATCAATAGATAAAAACTGAATTACCATAGTATTGAAGGTGTTATGATGCTCTATCACCGAGTCTCCATCCTTCATCCTCAGGTTATACATATTTTTCCGCAGGAACAATTTATTCACCAGAGACTTAGATTGGTAAAAATTCCCTAGCTTGTCCCAAAAAGTATTCACCATAGCTTCCCCAGATACATTCAACAATACTGATTCTGAGACACACAACCATATTGTGTGGTTTGCCTTCCAATCCAACTTCTTCCAATCTTCATCTAACATTGTCATTGGCTTAGTACCCAGATCTACCACGATCAATTGATCTTTATCCACCAGTAGATCCTCCATCTCGAGCTTCCACAACTCAAAACTCTGACCATTAAATTTCTCGATCTCTATCTTTCCACTGCTCGCCATCTTCTTCCACCACAAGAATCGATCCCACAGATCTCCCACTGAATAGGGTCTACCACAGGCCCGAGCAAAAAAGCCCTCAATAACAAAGTCATCCCCTTGAAGCCGAAACAACTCTAAAACCAAATGTAGGTTTTAACCCTGTACATAAATTATCTACAAACGAATCTTAAAAACCGAAAATAAACAATAGTGAGAGCATAAAACATAAAACAAATACACAGATATTTTCCACTAGATCCCAAATCGGGACTACCAGCTTGATTTTTCATTATATTCCTTTTAGTGTTACAACACATATATATACATGTCGAACATTCATAAAACCCAATCTATTAACCCTGGATTAGAACATAATAATAGTTCCCTTGACCGGATCTACAAAATACCAGGGGTCGAAAACCATCATGCCCCAAAACCATGTGCAAACCCTTGCACAAAACCATGGGTGGGTCCGCCCACCGAAAAATAGGGTCCAATTTTTTTTTCCTGGGGCGCTGCCCTGGACCCCAAACAGGGGGAGCTGCTGCCCCACCTATTACTCCCTTGCTACGTCCAGCACAACATACAAGTTCCTCTTTCGCCCCCCCTGTAACCCCCTAGCATGTGCGACTAATCATGGAAAGAATATAACATCATTTATAGAAATAACTTCATGGTTGTTTGCATTCTATATGGGAAAATGCAATGAACATGCATGACTCTTTTCCTGCCACCCACTCATTTCCTCACTCAACATATTCAAGATGTTACAAAAATATATACATTTATTTCTGTATCAAATGGAGTTTTTGTTTTCCTTGGAGACTTGCCTTTGCATCACAAACAATATCAATAAATTTACATTCATACACAATATTTCAACTCAACCCTTTTAGCTTCTTAGCTTTGCTGTGCATTTTTCCTCTTATGCTTGCTACCCCTTTTTATTTTATGTTTCTGCTGTTATATTATAATTGTGCTAATTAACGACCTTTTTTACCGACTCGAGCCATGCTGCCCATGTTTCAAATAGTGTAACATCACAGAATTTTTCTCGACTCTGCCAATTATATATATTAATCGCAACGTTCAATGTTCTCTGCCCATAGTTTTGTTGAGCCCGACTCGACCCATGGTGCCTATCTCCTCATAGCCGAAATGTTCAACTTTCTCTACTATTCACTCTGTGTTGGGTCACTTACCCGAGTCTGCCTCTGCGTTCAGACTTTTGTTTGATAAATAGGTGCAACCGCATAACACCTAAACACGAGTGTCGAGTCTTTTTCACCTAAGTCTACTCTTGCGTTCAGACTTATCTTTATAACTTGGTATAAACACATCAACCAGTATTCTGAACGAGTGTCGGGTCTTATTACTTACCCAAGTCTTTTCTTGCGTTCAAGCTATCCTTTTTGTACACCCGAGTCAACTCTCTGTTCAACTTTACTTCTTTGTAAATAGGCGTATCCACAGAGAATCCTGGATCTGAAATGTATTACAATGGAACTTCTGAATGAAATTGCATCTGACCTCCTTTATCGCATTTTGGCATTTTCGACATGGTTCTATGTTATATTCAACTCTTCCATTCTCTGATGTGATTTGTTAAAAAAAATGCCTTACATCCAGATTTCAAATCTTTGAACTTCAGCGTTGACCTGCATCACGCCTGTCCTCTTTATTGCACTTCGCACTTCGGTGTTTCAGCACGATTCCTAAGTGCTTATCCTCCTAAGCTTGTGAATTGCGATATCCTATTGGGTCCCACAGCTAGAATTTAATTCTTTAGTCTATGGCTTTATAACTCCATCACGTCTTCTCCTTATTGCATGTCGCAAGATTTAGCTTATAGCAATAACAAGTTTCCTCTTATCATATGTGATATGCGATCGCATTACATCACAAACCACACTTCTTATCGCATCGCAACTTAAAACAATTAACTTGCGATGAACTAACATATAAATATAAGAATCGTCAATAGCGATGTGCAGTATGCGAATAGGTCCCACATCAAACTTTAAATCCTCTAGACTTTAGCTTTGAAGCATATCACATCTGATACTCTTATCGTATTTCGCACTTCAGAATTTTAACATGACTCTTGAGTGCTTATCCTCCTGAGCTTGCAATGTGTGATATGCGGGCCAGGTCCACGTCATCTCTATGTCATCGTGCCACGTCACCTTGCCACATCACTGCCATGTCATTGCCACGTCACTGCCATGTCATCAACACGTCAATGCCACGTCATCACCACATCACTGCCATGTCATATCCACGTCACGACCATGTCATTGCCACATCATTGCCATGTCATCTTGCCATATCATCTCCCGCACCTCACATTTCGTAATTTTCGTGTCTTATTGCATCGCAACTTAAATAATTTAACTTGAGATTACTTAACACTTAAATATAAAAGTTGCCGATTGCGATGTGCGCCAACCTTCTTTTGTGATCGGGTCTATCCATCGCTTGCTATCATTTTTGTGAATTGATCCTCACCGTCTGTTCCACCCGCACACTGATCTCTGTCAATAGAATCATGTCTATAATAAAACTCGTTCTGCCATACTTTGATCTCCAGCGAAGTTCATAGGAACTTCGTTCACTATTCTTATTCTATCAATTAACAGAAATGAAAAGAAAACGTATACATAATTAAATCGGAATTAAATAATGCACTAAGATAATATATGATCCATAACATTCCATACAACACAGTCTTCACATTATATGCATGTGACCTAACTCGACCCGTTGAACTACACGTGACCTCGTGCAATTTTCTGAATGCAGAATAGTCTGACTCGACCTAGCTCGTTCACGATTTTTCTTTGACTCTTTGTCATGCTAATCCTATAATTTTTGTTGTCTCTTTACTGCATTTTTCTACTCCTGAGCTTCTCCTTTGCTTCTTTGCTACTCATTTGCCTTAAATGATGATTCTAATGCTGCTCCTTTATGCTCCTTTGCCTCTAATGTTGCTCCTTTACCTCTAATGTTGCTCCTTTGCCTCTCTTTTACTCTTTGCAGCTCCTCTGCCTCTGTTTTACTCTTCTCCACTTAAAATTTTCCTTCTTTTACTTATTTCTCCTTTATACTCTAGCTTATCCTGATACGCTCCTTGTTCTCAATGATATTATGGTGCTGATCCTTTCTGCTCCTTTGCCATAAATGACAATATTTCCAACAGTCTCCCCCTTTGGCAGTGATGGAAACACTTCCTCCCCCTTTCATTCTGAGAAGTGTCTATCTTCCTCTACATTCATTTCCTTCCCCTTTGACATCAATGGAAAGGGGTTATAATTGTTTTCAGTGTAGATTCCATCATTGCATTGCTACTCTTTGAGTTATGTATAAGCATTCTTCATTCCGCCCTTTTGTTATTAAATGAATATACACACTCCATCATTGTATTATTTCTTTCTGATCTTCTGCATACACAGTGGATGTTGCTTTATGTTACACATAAGCATTTATTTATGGGCACTTAAACATTATAGGAGTGTAGTAGGCCATCATTGTGACTGCATTGCAGACTTGAAAAGATATATGAGCATTGCTTAGGTAACACTTTGAAAATCATAGAGATTACATGAATATGCTGCAAATTGATCTATCCCAAACTCATGAGAATGTTGGAAGGCATGTCACCATATAATTTTATTTACTTTTGTCCCTTACTACTTGATATTGGTGAAATGTGCCAGACTTATGAAGATATAATCACTACGAGCCAAAAGCCCTTGATGCTGATGTGAACAATGAGTCCAAACAGGGCCTACAACTTATTGTAATATTAGACAATATCTTTCAATCAAAAAGGCCCAATGAATTTAATACTGAATAGTTACATATTTAAACATAAAAGCCTCGAGGCTTGATACATTTCATGCATTGGACACTCTCACTATCAACTATACACTTTCATTTATGACACAAGGGGGTATGTAGTTCAATGATCAACTCTCCATCATACTTCATACACTTCAATTGTTCTATCAACATGTTCTTTTGGAAAACATCCTCAATTTGTCTACTTGAAGTTTCGTTAGAAAGAATTCAACAAGATTATGGATGACTTAAGAAAGAGGCCTTGAAAGTATATCAATACTGACTTGAAAAAGGTGTTCATTCATATCCAATGCTACATGATTATTCAATGCTCAATATAACACATCAACGAACATTAGATAATTATGATGATTTGAAATTTTACTGACCTTTCAATTCTTTGATAATGCAACTAGACATTCTCCAACATTTGAAACTAGAAGATACTTTGCACTAATCAGAGCAACCAGAAATTAATCCACACATATTATAATGTTGATAATGTTGGGAATCCTTCCTTGATGTATTTTTTCCATACCACCACCATGATGCATACCATGATATTTTGATCCTGAGGACCTGTATCATACCACTACTCCAATAATAACACTTGGGATGGATATTTGTAATGATATAATGATAATAACACTTTTCTTATTCATCCTTCTTAAAATAATTTTGTTTCATTATCAACACTTGTAGTGAGACACATAGTGTAATCATCCTCTTAGTTTCCAAGTACATGAATGATGTTCCCTTTACCACCATGGTTGCTTGTTGCTTTCTCTTCTTTCGTCAACCTGTTGGCTATTGAATGATTCAGGTGTCCTTCTTCCTCTATAATTCTTTGCTAGAGGAATTTTCCTTTCCCTTCCTGAACTTTTAGCTGTTCTTATTCCAAGCAGCTCTTATTTTACAACTCCTATGGGGAATTTTTATGAACTTCTCTCCCCTTGGATGTTGCTTCTTGTCTATCACTGAATGGATATCTGTGTTGCTTCCTAGAGAAGCTCCCCCTGAGACTATGTTGGATTCATAATGCCATTAAAGTAAAAGACTCCCCATTTTCCTTCTTCTTCCATACTTTGTTGGGGTTCCCCATAATGTCTGCATCTCCTTTTCATTCACAGTTTGTTCTGATATGATTTGGCTCCATCATCTGTCTGGAGTTATTTAATGTATATGGAAGCCTACAGTATTTTTCTTTGTGTCCAATATTTTGGCATACATAACATCTTATTTTACCTAGGTACGTTTGAGCTGATGTATAACATTTTGTGCTCCTTTTTTAACATAGTTTACATTCAACATATTTATGTCCAAATTCATTGCATCAAAAAAAGTACCCATGGAAACGTATAGTGTACCTGGTGAAAGCTTGTCCTTTCAATTTTCTTGCTTGAGGGAGTCTTCTCAGTGGCTACATATTTTGCTGGTTAAACTGGATTTTCTTTGTCTTGCAATGTGCTTCTATATGTACAGGTTTATGGCATGCAAAACATGTGATACTTCTCAGAGGAGGAAAGAACTTCCTTTGACATATTCTGATTTTGTTCAATTCATATTTAGGAGTGTATGAGCCTTTTACATGTGACTGTTTATTCATTTCATTCTTTGTCACTTGAGGTTGTTGTTTGTTTCTGTTTGTTTCATTACATATCATGGTCTTGTTGGCTTATATTGTTTTGAGTCCCCTCTTTGCTGCTTCAATATCCTGTACAGATTTTACAAAAGAGTTAGTCTTCTTAACTTATATCTTGGTCTTGCTGGATTCTCCTTCCCAACTTTTAAGAGTGGAGATCTTTGAGAATTTAGTATCATGTCTAGTTTTTCTAATCCTTTTATCTAATGAGGGTTCATAGTTACTTCAGATTGTGCCTTCTTTAATTTCTTTCTCAGACATACTGCTTCTTCTTCCAACTTCTCTTGCTCCTGATTTTTATATTTTATTTTCTTTATTAGAATGTCTTCTACCTTCTTAGCTTCTTCAAGTTCTACTTTCAATTGAATGAGGTTTTCCGAACTTGTCTCTTCCTTTATATATTTCAGGAGAATATCTTTCTATTTTCTTCTCTTAAGTTTAAGTCTGTCTATTTCCTTCAGGGCACTAACTAGCTCCCCCTCAAGATCAACCTCACCTTCATCTTCATCTTCCAGAAGGTATCCTTCAAGCTCTTCCTTGGCCATCAAAAAAAATTCAGAGGTTCCTTCTTAATTGGAGGATTCATCTGAGCTTTCAAATGCACTGCTATCTTGCTGAGCATAAAATGATTTCTATTAAATCTCTTTTGTTTCTTCCAGTTATTTTTTTTTTTTTCTATGTCTCTTCTGGTTGATTCTCTGCACTCTTATGGGGACATTTTGAAGCATAGTGCCCCACTATTCCACAATTAAAGCACTTGAATGGAATTTTACCTTTGTACTTGCCTATGCCTCTATCCAATCTTCTGACAAATTTGGCTTCTTCTTCATCAAAGCATGAGCACGTACCTTCCTTCTCTTCTATGCATTTTTCTGACTTAAAGGTTGCCTCGCTCACATTTGACTTCCGATTTGGAAGTCTCATCTCATAAGTCGTCAAGTTTTCAAGGAATTGGTTTATAGTTAAGGTTTCCCAATCTATTTTTTCTTCTATAGCAAAAACCTTAGGGTTAAACCTGGATGGTAAAGATCTCAATATATTTTGTATATTACACATTCATAAATGGTTTCTCCTAGAGCTATCATGACATTCACAACTTCCGTAACCTTTAAGAAGAAACTAGTTACATCTTCATCTTCATTCATTTTAAAATTTTCAAACTGAGTTCTATAGGATTACGGCTTGGCCATCTTCACCTTTTTATCTCCCTCATGAATATTTTCTAATGTGTCCCAAATTTATTTGGCAGTTTGAATGTGCATTACTTTGATAAATTCTGACTCACCTCGACCATTCAGGAGAGCATTCATTTCTTTCGCATTAGCTATGAATTCTTGTTTGGATTCTTTCTCAGTGTTTGTATCCTTTAGTGCATATTGTTCTAACACAATAGTCTAGACTTATACTCCAAGAGACATCAAATAGGCTTTCATTCTTATTTTCCAGAAAGCATAGTTTGTGCCAGTAAACAATGGATATTTATTTGTTGAGCATCCTTTTAGGCTAGACATTTTGGGGACCTAGGACCTCCTTCTAGTTGTTAAAATGTTACTAAAGGAACTGGAAATGATACCAATTGATGAACCCTGAGATAAACTGAGAGGGGGGGGCGGGGGGGGTTATGCAGATTAATCCCTCTTGCGGACAACAATGATCTCCCTAGTATTCAACGAATAGATAGAAACAAACATCCATTTGAAAACCTTTTTCTCTAGACTAATTTCAATTCAAAATTATTATAAGAAAGTAAAGAGGACATGCCCCTACCTTCAAATCCAAACGTTCGATTTAGTATTTTATATTTTTGCTCAAAGTGGCTTCTTCAATAAGTAGAACCTGCAATCAAAGACAAGACAAAATAATCAAAGCATCTGCAACATATAATAATTAAGAAAAGCTAATCCAACTTAGTGATCAAGGAGTCTAAGTATTGATGTTATTCAATAAGCATAAGAACAACTCAATGAGATAAAGAGATCCATATGTATTATATTTAATAAAAAGAGTAATCTTACAACCTGATGCCTTGATGTCATATAGATTTCTCCTGGGATCCTGAACAATTGTTTCTCCTTCAGCTTGACAAGCCTTCCCCTCTGAATACCAGCATAGAGTTATGGACACATGGGTGTGATAATTATTATGCCAACAACAACTTACGAGTGCAAAAATTATGCACTCTTGGAAATTCTCTTCAGCAATTACCTTTACAATTTACAAGCTACCCTTGAGACTAAAACTTGAGCTCAATTTATAGGGAAATGAAGGTAGTTTCAATTTCATGAAGAGGGGGATGGATTCCTCTCATGAATGGATTTGAGCTCAATGGACCAAGGGATAAGCTCCATGAGTGGAGAGATAAAGCTCGAACTAATCGCGCCTCTAGAAGCTTCCAGTTGGGAGAATATTCAACCAACTAGGCTTCTAGAATTTACTTTTTCTTTTATTCGACTTTTTTACGGGGGTCCGCAGGTAATAATAGCAAAACGTGCAGGGGTTGTCGCGGTTTATAGACCAAGTATCCGTGGACCTGTAAGAAAAGGATAAAAAAAGTGTGGAGGTAGACTTTAAGGGTTTTACAGAGCTTTTATTCAATTCCAAGACTTGATTCAGGAACATTAGGGTTTTTGACTTCTAAGGGAACATGATATAGGTGGTGATAGAACCACATGAACAGTCAAATGTCATGGTGAAAAAATGACGTGTAACATATTACCCCTTAAAGAGCGAAGTCTGAGGTTATTCTGAAGAGTGAAGTGCTTTATCATTCTGAGGACTGGATTGGAGACACAGGTCGAAAACTTATAAAAAAATTCAATGCAAACACACACACACACACATATATATATATCATCGCTGAGGTAGGCATTCCCATACTCAGATCAAAACTAACTAAATGTTCTGGTACGAATATTGTTTCAATATTACATCAAAGTAGACACAGTATGGGCACAACCATCTGTCATGAGTAGCCTACTGTATCATGAATAATAAAACTCCTCATAACCTGGATGGTGGAAACTAGATCTAGGGTCTTGATTTCCACTTCTTGAACTAGTATGAATCTATCCATGCAATTGATTGTGTCGAAGTTGAAAATGGTAGAAACCACTTGACTACCAGTCAATGATGTGAACTATTAACAAGTGTGAGAGAAACCACCAATAATGAAAATGGCTCTCAAAGTACTCCAATACAATCTATGAAGTGTGAATGAATGATTTGCAAACACTCATAAAATCATTTGATCGAAGGTCAATGATGCAACCTTTCGTCGAAGGCGAGAAAACTTCCATTAGGGCATGCAGCTCCCAAGGTACTGATATGATTCTAGATCAACTTTCTAGATGATGAGTTGACGTCGATAGAAAGTGATCCATCGTAGGAAATCCTACGACACAAAACCATTAGATCAATTTTTGAAGAAATATTTGCAAGGACTGACTCAGGGATGGTCAACATGAATGGAGAAAAATGTTTGCAATGAATGGTTTATTTGAACTCTCTCTTGAACACACAACGACACTGCAGAAGGCTTGGCAAAATTTGACCTAAATCTAATACGCAGAAACCAACTAAAGACTTTCAATGTGGTTTGATTAACTGTTAGACAAAGGAATTCCCAACCCAGGTACAAGTGTGACAAAGTATCGTGTTCAAGAGTGGCATGCTGCTTTCTAAACAAGGGTGACTACTGGATTCTTTTTCTCTCTTTTTCCCCACCATTACTGGAAAGTACCTCTTTATTTTTGACAAGCTTGAGGAGGATAAAATTTGCTTGTTTTTGTAAGCTCATCCTTCGGATGAGTTCATCTTAGTATTAAAATCGAACCCTAAGAAGGAGTGGTCTGGTCCTGTTTGTAATTGACAGGTCCTTTACTGTTAAATTTTAACGAGTCCATTATAGGAGAAACTCGGTGTTTTTCAGTTTTAGGGAGTCAGAAGAAAAACATAAGTAAACTCCATGGTTGTTCTATTTCATAAATTTAGTCTCTCAGGCCCGAAAAAGGATAAAATAATGCAGGAGAGAACTCTATTGACCATGATTAGCCAGCGTATACCTTTTTTGTAATTATTCCATTTCCGTCCGGAAAAGGGGTAAAATTATAATAATAGGACGACTATTCATTTACATTAACGAGTTCGAATAGTCAAGTACTCGACAATCTTTTCATATTTAGAGAGTCTGAAAAGGGCTTAAAAGGGAACTCCAGGGTTTTCACTTTTTCATAATTTTACAGAGCTCGAAAAAGTGATAAAAGTATACTCTGTGTCAAAATAATTATTTTCACCAAAAAATGTTGTATCCTGCACAAAAACTCAAAAGATTACACATACCTATTTCAAAGAAGTAAAAATATTTTAAAAATAACCTTTTAAAGTGAAAAATAATTAAAAGATAATATTTTATTCATTTAAAAAATATAAAAAGGAGTTAAAACAAAATCATTTTCACCTTTTGAGTTCAGATCAGTGTATTGAGAGCTTTTGGCTAAAAATTTTCAGAGCAAATATTGGGAGAATCGGCCGTCCATTCCTTGAATCGTCAAAACCAGGTAATCGACATCATCTTAATCTTCATTTCTACCCGTTTCATTTTTATTTTCAAGTCTCAATTTCATTTTTTAGGAGGATTTTGTGTTTAAAAATGTGCTCTCGGGGGTCCACAGGTCATTCACGCAATAACTGCGGACCCCGATAATTTTTTAAAGAAAAAACTATCGAGATGCCACAGTTTTTGTGTGGAGTACGTGCAGACGTTTGCACTGTCTACTCACAAAAACTACGGGGGTGCCATGAACGTTTTAAAATTCAAAATTTCTCTTAAAAATGGTTCAAATTTCGCTTCCAAATGGTGTTTAACCTTTAAATGTGTTAATTTGTAGGTTGTTCGACCATGTTGGAGTGGAAAGAATGTGAACATGAGCTTATAAACAATGAAGCAATAGAAGATCCTGCAAAGTTGACGACATGTCTCGTAAATGCATGGGAAGATCAAGACCAATGCTTCATAATTGGGGACCACATGCTCAAAATTGAGCTAGAGGACATTTATTTCCTTACCAAATTTCCCTGGAGAGCAGGAAACATATCCTTAGACAAGGAGGTATTACCGTCACCAGCTACAAAGAACAGTATTGCAATGATGAGGTAGACTTAAAGGATAGTCGCATAGATATTAAAACTATCTTGCAATTGGATCTCAAAGTGATAGCATTTATAGTAACCAGATTGTATGGGAGTGTAGCTCTGCATGTGGCCACTAAATCACAAATGCAAACCATATTAGAGTGTCTCGGAGGGACCATATTTAACTAGTGCGAAGGAGTATTGGCCATCATGAAAGGCTAATTAAATAGATCAAATAACGCGAAGTTGGAAAACTTCGAGTATGGCGCCATTCTCATTTCATTTTCTTTAGAGAGAATCCCGCTTCTCACTCCTCAGCTGATTCCAGTAGATTGTGGGGAACCTCAGGAACCTCCGATGGTACGGTGGGTGGCATTAATGCCTTGCCATGGTGGTGATGGTAGTTCAGTGGTTCAGTTTACTTCGTCATACTTTATGTGGCTTAGGAACCAACTCTTCACCATCGAAGACTTCCCTTATGGAGGAATGGATTACAGAGGTGATCCTAAAACATCTTTGCCTCTAGGGGCATAGTGGGATGAGATAGGTAAGAGAATTTTTTGATGTTTCTAATCTAATTTTTATTTGTTTTTTATCATCCAATACTGAAAAATTATTTAAATGCAAATGTCGGTCCACGACGACCAACAACACTTCGCCACTTTGATAGGTGGGAAGCAAAACCTCTAGCACCTCCACAGGACCAGGAAACAAAGATCCTAGTAGATATGGAGCACAACCTTGAGAGGTTGACCATAGACATTCCTGAGACAGTAACAGATGATATTCCTCTCAGGCTTCAGAGACACGTGACAGGTGTTCCAGGACCATTTAGGATATTTCTGTGCAAGGTGGTGCGTGCTATATTCTATTACCATGATCATCATCACAGATAGTGGATGATCATTGTGGATTGACATTTTTTGTTTTTTGTATCAGTATCTATCAGATCATAAGGTGTTTGAACCTATGATCATAGATGTGTCATATTTTTTGAAAACAAACTTATCTATGCTAATGATATTACTAATTTCTTTGAGTATCTTGTTCAACGTGGATTGAATTTTATTTTTGTTTACTTTGTTAATGTTGCAAATGTCTATTTAAAACACGATTAACTAATCCATCGGCCAATGTGTTTAAATTTCTTGAAATATGTTGATATTCGATATAATCAAATTGTCGTTCCAAGAGATTAACCTTCAAAAATAATCTCAATAACACTGGATTTATAATTGCATATACCCTATTTAAATGTAATACAATGAGTTCTGAATCCAACCTAATGATCAAACCTCGAATACCAAATGAAATGGAATCAGATAATAACTCAATGACTGCGCTATATTCTATAATATTGTTCATTGTTTGACCAAGGCATATCCCATGAATAGAAACTAACTCATCGGTGGGTGAATAGATGACCTAAGCCGAGGAAGAAATATTCCATGTAGTACGACAGGCACCATCAGCAAAACCAATGTAAATTTGAAGGGGCGTCGACATCTCTAATATCAAGAGTAATCAAGATAAGCAGTGATAGTAGTAACAACAAAACTAATCTAGGCACACTTTTCTAATCTAAGCCACACTATTATAAAAATTAACTATTGTATAAGAGATATCTTCACACGAAAGTCAAGCATAATATCTCTTAAGATAAAGACCATTTTTGGTTTTATCTAAAGAGACCTCATCATAGTCAGTTAATTCATAGGCTCCTTTTGCAAGCACACACTTGACAATGTAGGGACCATGCCACATCGGTTCGAATTTTCTAGTGCCTAGCTTATCGTTAGCTTGATTGTATACTAAAACTAGGTCACCTTCTGAAAAAAAATGAGGGTTAACACTGATATCATACTGAGCATTCACATGTTTCTTATGAGCTTTGGTAGCCAATGCATCGGTGTGCCGAGTCTCATCTAATTGTGCTAAGTATAGAAAACATTTTTCCTCTTCAACGGTAGCTGGTAACAACTTAATGGCTAATTTGAGTGACGATATTTCACATTCAATGGGTAACACAACTTCTAAACCATAGACAAGCTGAAAAGGAGTGAACCCTGTAGCATTTTTTTTCGAGGTTTGATATGCCCATAGTGCCGAAAAAAGCATGGTATGCCAATTCGATTTGTGAGTTTCGATAATCCGTTTAATCATGGTGGTTAAAACCTTGTTGATGGCTTCAACTTGACCATTAGCATGTGGGTAATATGGAGTAGAATTATCATGGCCCAGGCCAGGCTGATTGGAAATTTCAGTCATCATAATATTTCAAAAATGACTCCCACAGTCTATGATAATAGCTTGAGGTACACAGAAACAAGCAATCACATGATTGAATACGAAAGTAGTTGCAATTTTTCCATCTGCCACGAATGTAGGCATCACCTCAACCCATTTGGTAAAGTAATAATATACTCATGCCCCCCAGCCGAGTGAGGGTTACATGTAATGAAATCAATGCCCCATTTCGCAAAAGGACCGACAAAAATGATTGGGTGAAGAGGAGCTAGAGGGGCACGCATCTTTCGATAAAATTTTTGGCAATTGTGGCATTTTCAGACTACGATAATACAATCTTTGAATAACCACGGCAAAAAATAACTAGCGCAAAATATCTTTTGGGCTGTGGCAAACCCAGACATATGACGACCACACGCTCCAGAGTGGCAATCATTCAAAACCTTTTCAGTCTCTTCGTGAGTTATACAATGCCGACAAACAAAATCTGCACCACGACGGTAAAGAGTGTCTCCAACAATTTTGTATTGCTGAGATTGATATCGGATTCTTCATCGATTTGAATGTGAAATTTCTGGGTAAAAGGTTTGGGTTTCAATATATATAATGATATCTCCATACCATGGATCTAATGTACTGATGAGAAACAAAGATTCATCCGCGATGGGATTCTCTACCATAGTTTCTGTCTTAGTATTTGGAAAGTCACACATAAGTTCTACAAACACCAGTGATTTCTTTGATTTAGATTTCTCGAATTCCAAATCAAACTCTTGTCGGATGACAATCCATTTAGATTATTTTCCCTCGAGTAATTGTTTTTTCAAGATATACATCATCTGGTTGCAATTAGATATCACAATTGTTTTACGTAACAATATGTAGTGACAGAATCGTTGGACATCTTGAACTGTTGCCAAGGCCAATTTATCCACATGTGAATATTTAATTTCCATCGAGTTGAGATTCCGACTTGGATAATAGAACGCATGCTCATTGTGAGATTCATCCTCTTGAACCAAGACCATTCCATTGGTGGAACCAAAGGCAGCTAAGTATAAAAAGTAGTCCTGGTGGTAATTGGGTAAATGAAATAACAGTGCATGGGTCAATGTGTGTTTTAATGCATCAAAATATTTATCAACAATCTCATCCCAAATAAAAGGAACACTTTGTTTCAAAAACCGGGTAAACCTTTTGTTAACTCAGCATAGTTCGGGATAAACCTACGTAAAAAAATTTCTTTCCCTTGCAAACTTTGGAGGTGGCAAAGTGTGGAAGGAGGAGGTAAGTTGATGATGGCCTCAACCTTCGAGGGATCAACACGAATGCCATCTTTCAAAAGGATGAATCCAAGTAATCATCCTGATTGCACACAAAAAACGCATTTGTGCGGGTTCAAACGAATCTTGTAATGCCTACATCTCATGAAAATAACTCGTAAGTGTGTAGGATGATCATCTCTACGTAAAGAGTGAGTAGGTAAATCATCCAGATAAGGCTGTACAATATTTTTGATATCATGAAAAGCATAAGACATAGCCCTTTGAAAAGTTGCACCATCATTTTTTAATCCGAAAGGTAATTTTCAATAAGAAAATGTTCCCCAAGGACATATAAACGTTGTTTTTGGTTGATCGGCAGGGAGTATGTTGATTTGATTATAACTAGAAAATCCAACCATAAATGAGAAAATTTCATTTCCAGCACAATCATCGATAATTTGGTCGATATAGGGGGGTAGGATAATTGTCTTTTGGACATGCTTTATTAATATCCCTATAATCGACACATACTCGTATAGTCCATTGTTTTTATGTGATGAGAACTATATTAGATACCCAATCTGTCAATGGAATTGGATAAATAAATCCTGCTTGTAATAGCTTTTCAACTTTAGCTTTGATAGCAACAAATTTTCATGGATGTATTGGACATAATCTCTATCTAATAGGATTAGCATCCGAGTATGTCTTAATTTCATGAATGAAAATCTTAGGATCAATTCCTGGCATCTCTTCATAAGACCAGGCAAAAATGTCTTGAAATTATTGAAATAGGGCTTTTTATGTGTTAATTTCTTCAATCGTACAAGAAGCGCCTATATGAATGTTTTCAATAATTCTAGGTTTAACTAATATGTCGATAGGAACTGTTGTAGAAATATTTCCCAAATTATTCTCAGAATCTGAATGCGTAATCGAAATGGGATTTTGTGGTTCCTTGACATAATCAATTGTAAAAATAGATGAAAAATATTTTTCAAATTTATCAACATTAGGTAAAAATGAAGATCTATGATGTAGATCATCCCAGGGTAATTCATCCGATGACAAAATTTCTCGAATACTTTCATCAGTATGAAACACATGTTGAAAGGGATTAGAAAATGATGTCAAGGATGAGCTTGATAGAGAAGAGGATTCTTTAGTGATCACATTCATTTGATCAAGAGTAGTTGAAAGTGTGTCAGAATACGACTACGCTGCTACATATGCCATTTCAAAAGGACTCAAAGGCATCTCGCCATTGAAAGAGTCTAGTTCTAATTCTAAAGGCACTACCCAAGTGTCATCGAATGGTATAGTGCTTGATGAGATCATATTGATGTTGGAAATGGTACGTGGTATGTTGGGTGGAGGTATAGAAAAATTTCCCATGAGAGCGGAATCCTTTACTAATCCTACACCAAAATCTTCGTATGGGATAGTCATTTTTCCAACATGTTGGATACTATCTGTAGAAGCAGGGTCCGATGAATAATATAACAACTGATCTATTTTCACAATCTTTCCTTTATGACAAAACATGATTAGTCGAAATATGGATGAAACAACATAATTCATGGCATAAGACCAACTACAACCCAAAAGAAGGTTGTAATCCAGAGGGGCATCAACAAATTCCACATCTAGATTAACGGTTTTTCCTTCTACTTCTATAAGTAGATCCTAGAGTATTCTGTAAGGAAGAAATCCTCTTCCATCAAAGGCTTTAAGGATTGTTGAGGATTGTGAGTGTTGGAGAACCGAGATTTTTCTAACAGTTTAATGACATTATACACGTGAATTCTCCCTCATCAATTACAGTAGGAAAAACTCGTCTGGATTTGACTAATACCGGTATCTGAAAAGCCATCTCATGAGGGAGTTTCAGTGTAAAATTTTCGAGGTCAAAGACTATGAGGCTAGAATCTTGAGGATCAATAGCTCCGATAGCTGATAATATTAATTTCCTTTTTGCTGGACATGATTGTAGCACTTCTAAGGCCGACATTGCTGGAGGGGATATTGCCAAATCTTCAAAAATGTTGTAATTCTGAGGAGCTCTTGCATGTGGATTGAAAGCTTATTTTTTAAGTACACCTTTAGCAAGAAGTTTAATCACTAGATCAGGATTAGGTTTCTCAATTTGAAGTGGTTCAGACACTGAAGGAGATATAGCTGGTGTTTGACTATAATTTTCTATCTCTTTACCAGTTATAGGATTTTTAGTTCCATAATCTTGAGATCTTGTCGCAACCATAACTTGATACATCATTAAAATAGATGTCGATGAATTTGAAGAAGATCCTATAATTTTACTATCTTGAGTAGGAAAATGATCCTTCAAGACAGTGGGTGTGGTTGAACCTTTGAAAAACTTGGAGACCTTGGACCAATGTGGGCATTCTTTGGAATAGTGATCCTCGTCACAGATAAGACAAGGATAATGAGGTTTCCATTTTACATTAGCTGGTTCATTCTTTTCGGTTTTCTCTTTGGGAGATGCAGTTTGTTTGTTTTTGTTCTTTCCTTTCTTCTTATTACTAGTTTTAGATTTAGCTATAGATGCGTCTACAACATGGATGTCGACAAAAGTTTCAAGGGAAGAATCTCCTTTCGGTGAATCTAGTAAATTTATAATGGGAGAAGTAATTTTGGATGACTTCTTCTTACTCTTGTTAGCGCTAAATGAACTAATTACACCGTCTGCAACATGAGAACCAGAAGGAGTTGCAATTATTTGAACTGGACGTGGTAAGTCAGGAATTTTTTCGTATAAAGTACCAGACTGTGTATATACAAGGTCTAAGTACTGTGCTTGAGCTATGACCTGTTCTTCCACAACAACACCTCCCTTGGCCACATCTTCAGTGATCTTTGGAAGCAATGATTTGATAAACCATTATGCCAAGATCCGATCTAAAATAAAAACTTTCACTAAACGTCGTCTACGTCTCCATTCATGTATGTGATCTGAAATGTATGTAGACGTAGATTGTTTTAATGAAGTCAAGAGTTCTGTGCCATTTTCGTAATGGGATGGCAACTGAAAGTGTGTTAAAAAAATTATTTCTAATGCGTTGAAATTGTTGAATGAGCCACGTGGTAGTTCAATATACCATTTTTCAGCTAAACCTATCAGTGTTCTTTGAAACAGTCTTAATCGAATGGAATCATCAATTAAAGAGTTGGATGTGCACCAGAGGTGGTAAGTCATGACATGGTTTGAGGGGTCCTCTCCTGATTTACCTTCGAACTTAGGAATATCACTGGGAAAATTATTCAGCATTGGCAGCCAAAACAGAAGATAATAAATCAGATCATTCATGAGGCATGAAAAATTTGGTAAATCCAAAGTTGCAATGAATGGTAACCGAAGGTTAGGGTCCTGTTGAGAAAACTGATAACCTTGAGGGAATATACCAGTACCAGGAGGAGGATATCCAGGGTAACCTGGTATAGCCTGTGTAGCTGGAATTGGAATGCCTTCGGGATGACCAGGATTAGTCGTACTGTGCTAAGGTTGAGATGGTATCTGATATGTGTAACCAGGGTACGGTTGATGTTGGTATACTGGATTTTTTCCTACAGGTCCATATTGATACTGCTCTTGATACGGTTGATAAACAAACTAGCCTGTATAAGGTTGGCTTGTTACAATTGTACTTGTACTAGGTTTCCCTGCAAATGTTTGAATATTAGTCTGAACCGTAGGTCTAGTTTGATGAGCAGTGACTTGAGGGATTGGTTGTGATACAATTGTCATTTTTATTTGAGGGGCTATAGAAATAGGAGTTGCAGAAACTCTGGGATAGGTGTACTAGGTTGTTGAACACAAGTTTATGTAGCATGTTAGAGTCGGTCTTGAAAGTCCTCCGTCAGAGATCATTTCTCTTATTGCATTTCATTTTTAGGTGTCTAATCCATTTCAGTCTAGTTACAGTCCGTTAGGGGGCAGAGTTCTGGGAGAAGTGTGGAGGAAAAAAGCTTCACTGTACAGTTTTGGCAGAGGATTAATGAAATGATACAGCTCTGTTTCATGAGATTCATGTGGTAATGAGTTTCGCATATGTCTTTTTTTTTATGTTTCATATGTATCCAGTCATGTTTTACCGTTCTTTCGTAATCATTTATAATTGAATACTTTTAAGTAAGAAAGGTAGAATCCTGTTTCTGCTCTGCCTTGGGAAAGTGTTCATGTTCTATGTTTTCTTCTGTTGAAAAGGATTCATGTATTTATGCCCTTTTCACCCTCTCGACAATATTTTCACTTCATATTATTTCAAATTAATTGCTTAACTCACTGCCTATCTTGCCTCACGGAATAATCTACGTCTTTGATTTAATTTCTCATATCATGTTGTTCTTTGTCCCATACAGCCCAGAAAACCCAGTCATTTATCAAAACACTTCTTTCATATTTATTTACTAGCCTAAAATCAGTATTCATTATAGGTCATCTCAGGCCCTATTGGACATATTTTGCCGAGATAGACCCGGAGAGAGCCCTCTCCTGTCCTCGTAGGGCTAGCTACGAGGCTGAGTGTGGTTTGGTGTTGTCCTTCTTCTGCCTTATTTCAGCCTAAGGTGGATTTGGGAACTAACACAGCAGTTTGGGGTGGAGTTCTAGGTGCACTCGGACCAGGTTTTTGAATACTACTAGGTGCAGATACCTGAGGTATAATTTGAAGCGTAGGTTGGACAGGTTGTTGGACTTGAGTGTAATAAATTGGCTGACTAGGCTGATGATAAGGTACTTGCACAGTATGTTTCAAATTTTGATGATTCAACGATGGATTCCACACTGTATTTACCCCAATATAAGAAGTTCCCATTGAAGGTTGTGATGCGTAAGATGGACCATAACCAGGTTGATAATTCAGAATGTAAGTTTGATAATTTACTGGATAATTTCCGCTAAAAGGTTGACCTCCTTGAAACAATTGTTGTTCTTGATAAAAATGCAACCGTAAAGGAGTTTGTTGTCCTTGGAGAGGTTGTGGACCCTAAATTGAGTACTGCCCTTAAGGTTGATATTGTCCTTGAGGTATGTACTGTCCTTGAGGTTTCCCCCTAGGCGGTAAATGACTACCTTGAGGATGCCCCCCCAGGCAGTAAATTACTACTTTGAGGGTGAGGGTTATGAATGTTTCCAGAAATCATGTATACTTGTTCTGTGTTCAAAGTTTTGGAATGAGATTCATTGGGACCAGATAATTGTACAAGTTTTTCAGGAGAGGTAGATACTCCTAAGAAAGTACAAGAAAGCGACTGGTATCCTAAAGGAACAAATGGACCACCATACAAAAAAGTTTCTGGCGATGAAGAAAACATGGATGACTCACCATACATGTTTAATGAAGGTCTGTAATTACCTCTGGGTATGGTATAAAAAAGAATACGGGGTGGTGAATAATTAAGACCATTATTGTGTAGAAATTTGGTTAACTGAGAATACCAAGGATCTTGTTTGAAAGGGCTATAATAGTAAATCGATTCACTCTACCTTAGATCTAAATATTCTTGACATGAAGGAAGTATAACCTCTTCTTCTGTGTCAATAATATCTTTGATACTAATGAGGCCAAGAGGAAGGTTCTCAGTGATGTGCATCTTCCATCGAGGTGAATGAGGACAACCAGGGGTTGGGGTTATGAACTCTAAAGCAGGTTCAGTTTTAGGTTCAGAAATTTCAGGTTCAGTAGCTGATAATTCAGTAGTTGTGGAAGCAAGTTCAACTAGCTCAGAAATTTCTAGTTTTCTTGGATAACTTTCTATTGTTTGAGGTTGATCTACTTCGTAATCAGGATGTATTATTACCAATGTTTCCTCTTTTTCGGTTGATCTAGTCCCTGATGGTTGGTCTCTCTCAGATTTAAGCTTTTCTAACTGACTTGGTGTGTACTCTGGGGGTTTCCCTTGCATTCAACAGGAGAGTCTCGCTAATTTAGCCACGGTTAAAATATTAGCACACGAAATAAAAAAAATGTCAAAAAAATAAACCTAAAGTCGCTAAGGAAACAATCAAATCGAACACATGCCTACAAAATATAGGAGACAATCCACACACAAACAATATGTTTTCGCACTAAAAACACTAGTTGGTGATGAAATCCAACGTCGATAATTCTAATGTGAAAAATGACGGTTGGAACAGTTACCCCGACAACTTGCTTAATGAAGCAGTCTGGTGCAAGTCCCTCCACTTATGCCATATCGAAGTGAAGAGTACCCTCTGGAAAGTCCAAGTGAGTCTATCCGACATTTGTTCTAGGTACAGTGGGACCTTCCCTCCACCATCACCTTGGGAAAAATCCTGAATATTATGGTTGCTAAGGTCACCAATGGGAAAAAATGTACTTGGGGGAACAATCTACGATCCAATTTACAGGCAAGGGAAGAGTAACAAGCTTAATCCCCTTGAAGGCTCCTTGATATGGTAAATCAAAGGTTTGCCAACAAGTGACCCCAGGCTCCTCGACAATGGTCTATCCTAGGTTTACCATTTGTATTACATGCACATCTACTATCTTTCCCAATGAGATAGGTACGATTACCTCACTGGTTCTGAAATGATCTCGTGCTTGACTCTTTTAAGAAGAGCTTCCCAGAGCACAAATGCTACAATTGGATTTTCCTACCGCAAGATGCTACTTGTTTGTTTAAACTATTTTGGAATGTTAATTACAACCTATTCCAAAACACTAGCCTAAGCTATGTTGGTGGAATGAGCCCTAGAAAATGTAAAATGACTAGATTGATTTTATTAATGCGTTGTTTTTAATTTGGCTGTTGCTTAAGACAGAAGGTATGGAGTTGAAACTTCGATGATGTTTGTGAACCAACTCAAAAAATACGCTAAATGCATCTAAATGAGAAGTGCAACTCTTTTCTTTTCAATGAATCTTATTTAAAGGAAATATTGAGAGATTTAACAATTTTTAAAGCACTAATTCTTTCATTCATAAACAAAATCCTTGAAAAGAAGACGTTTTCGTAAAGAACTCAATTTGCAAAAATGATCAATTAGTCTTTGAAATGAAATTCCTTGAACAATCAGATTAGAAAATACAAATCAATAAACAAACCATTTCCAAAAGAAAACAATATCTAAAAACTCTAAAAACATAAAATTCAAAATCAAAGAAAAATCTAATTTTGAAGTCTATCTAGAATGTTTGAGAATGTTTTCTCCTAGTTTGTGATTAGACTAAAAAATTTCTACTTATCTCAGTAGAAATGAAAACATCCAAAAATGCTTTGGTGTGATAATCAGGCTTTACTAAGCTAAAATCTCTTCTAAATTTTCAAATGAAAAAGGAATCAATTTTCATAAAAGCAAGGTTTGCAATGATTTTAATGGCTCAGAAAGACAATATCATCATACCAGTAAGCTGAGGTAAATGAAGGTATCTTGTATGGAGAAGCAATAAAGTAGGGAAAAATTCTCACTTATAAGATGCAAATAGGATGATAAATCACACAAATGCAAAATTTGTTGAAAAGAAATTCACACATAAGATTTGATAGCTAAGATAGACTGGGGAAAACACAAAGAATCAGGTGATCTGGCTCTTAAAAAGAGAATTTTATTTTTTTCAAAAATTTTCAAGGGGTCCGCAATTTCTAATGGAAAACAGAATGAAGCCACATTGTTTTGAACTAAAACCTGCGGAGGTTGCCGCACTGTGTTCTACTAAAAACCACGGAGGCAAGGAAAAACTCTGAAAAATTAACAATTAGCTTTCTTTTTTAGGGATTCTTAAAAGTTATCTACCAAACCCATTCTGAGATAAGTCAAAATCAGAAAAATCTAAAATTCAAACTGAAAATAAAATAAGGAAACTAAGCTCTATTCCCTAGTGGAGTCACCATTTTTTTATGTGGATTAATCCCTCTTGCGGACAAGAGCGATCTCCCTAGTATTCAACAAATAGCTAGAAACAAACATCCATTTGAAAACCTTTTTCTCTAGAGTAATTTCATTTCATAATTATTATAAGAAAGTAAAGAGGGCATGCCCCTACCTTGAAATCCAAACGTTCGATGTAGTCTTTTATCTTGTCACTCCAAAGTGGCTTCTTCAATAAGTAAAACCTACAATCAGAGACCAGAAAAAATAATCAAAGCATCTGCAACATATAATAATTAAGAAAAGCTAATCCAACTTAGTGATCAAGGAGTCTAATTATTGATGTTATTCAATAAGCATAAGAACAACTCAATGAGAAAAAGAGATCCATATGTATTATCTTGAATAAAAAGAGTAATCTTACAACCTGATGCCTAGATGTCGTACAGATTTCTCCCAAGGTCCTGAACAATCGCTTCTCCTTTAGTTTGAAAAGCCTTCATCTCAAAATACCAGCATAGAGTTATGGACACAAGGGTGTGATCATTCTTATGCCAACAACAATTTACTAGCGCAGAAAGTATGCACTCTTGGGAATTCTCTTCAGTAATTACCTTTACAATTTACAAGCTACCCTTGAGACTAAAACTTGAGCTCAATTTATAGGGAAATGAAGGTAGTTTCAGTTCCATGAAGAGGGGGATGGATTGCTCTCATGAAGGGATTTGAGATCCATGGACCAAGGGATAAGCTCCATGAGTGGAGGGATAAAGCTCGAACTGATCGCGCCTCTAGAAGCTTCCAGTTGGGAGAATATTTGACTAGCTAGGCTTCTAGAATTTACTTTTTATTTTATTCGACTTTTTACAGGGGTCCGTAGGTAATAGTAGCAAAATGTGCGGCGGTTGCTGTGGTTTATAGACCAAGTATCCCCAGACCCACAGGAAAAGGCTAGAAAAAGTGTGAAGGTAGACTTTTAAGGGTTTTACAGAGCTTTTCTCCAATTCCAAGACTTGATTCGGGAACATTAGGGGTTTTTACTTCTAAGGGAACATGATATAGGTGGTGATAGACCCATATGAATAGTCAAATGTCACTAGTGACAAAATAATGTGTAACAGGGGGTGAATTAGTTTAGTACATTCATGGACTTTTAAAACTGTTTTATTTATGCCCATTAACTACTTCATTTTATAAGCATCTTAATACATAATGAATCAAAAAACTGAATGTGTGGACAACAAGTAATTAATTAGATTAAAACATCACATCAACACATAATCATCAAGCACATAGACACCAGATATAAGTGGAAACCCATAAGGGAGAACACCACATCTTATTATTGTTTTGATGGAAAGGAAAGCTCCAAATCCCTCTCACCACTAATTTTCTGTAGGCTCCAACCTATAGGAGGCTACTACCTCAAGTTCTGCAAGCTACAACTTAAAAGGAAGCTCCAACTCCCATCTATTTTCTGCAAGCTACAACCCACAAGAGGCTCATACCTCAAATTCTACAAGTTAAAATTTTCAAGGAAGCTCCAACTCCCATCTATTTTTTGCAGGCTACAACCCACAGGAGGCTCGTACCTCAAATTCGGCAAGATACAACTTGCAAGGAAGCTCCAAATCCCAAATATTTTGTGAAGGCTACAACCTACAAGAGGCTCCTACCTCACCCAACTCCAACTGGAAATTTATCAAGCTACAAGTTCAAAGGAGACTACAATCCCCTCACTCAACATGAAACTAAAATGTTGATTTACTTGGATATCAGCTCTGTTATACTCCTTCTCCATTGCTGCCTCTTTAGCCTTCATATCTACTTCATTTCAGCTCCTGATGTGCACAACATCTCTATCAACTTTCTCCTATTCTTCCACTCCCTAACCTCTCTATTTACATTACGATAACATAATTTATAGAGATAACTTCATGGTTTTTTTCATTCTATATGGGAATATGAAGTGAACATGCATGACTATTTGCCTCCCACCCACTCATTTCCTCACTCAGCATATTCAGGATGTTACAATAATATATACATTTATTTATGTATCAAATGGAGTTTTTATTTTCCTTGGAGACTTTCCTTTGCATCACAAACAACATCAATAAATTTACATTCGTACACAATATTTCAACTTAGCCCTTTCAGCTTCTTAGCTTTGTTGTGCATTTGTCCTCTTCTGCTTGTTGTCCCTTTGTATTTTATGTTTCTGCGGTTATATTCTAACTGTGCTGCATAATGGCCTTTTTTCCCGACTCGACCCATGCTACCCATGTTTCAAATAGTGTAACATTACATAATTTTTCCCAACTCTGCCTATTATATCTATTAGTCGCAACATTCAATATTCTATGCCCGCAGTTTTTCTAAGCCCGACTTGACCCATGGTGCCTATCTCCTCATAGCTGCAAAGTTCATCTTTCTTTGCTCTTCACTATGTGTCAGGTCACTTACCCGAGTCTGCCTCCACGTTCAGACTTTTGTTTGATAAATAGCCGCAGCCGCATAACACCTTTGCATAAGTGTCAGGTCTTTTTCACCCGAGTCTACTCATGCATTCATTATTTTCTTTATAAACTGGTGTAACCACATCAACCATTGTTCTGCACAAGTGTCAGTTCTTATTACTTACCTAAGTCTTTTCTTGTGTTTAGGATTTCCTTTTTGTACACCTGAGTCAACTCTCCGTTCAGATTTACTTCTTTGTAAACAGGCGTATCCACAGAGAACCCTGGATCTGAAATGTATTACAATGGAACTTCTGAATGAAATCACATACGACCTCCTTTATCGCATTTTGGTGTTTTTGGCATGGTTATACGTTATATTCATCTCTTCCATTCTCTGATGTGATTTCTTAACAAAAAGGCCTTACATTTGGATTTGAAATTCTTTAAAATTCAACATTGATTTCATCGCGTCTTTCCTCTTTATCGCACTTCCTACTTCGACGTTTCAACACAATTTTTAAGCGCTTATCCTCCTGAGCTTGCGAATTGTGATATCCGATTGGGCCCACAGCCAAAATTTAATTATTTAGTCTTTGAATTTTTAACTCCATCGCGTCTGCTCCTTATCACATGTCACAAGATTTAGCTCATAGCAATAACAAGTTTCCTCTTATCATATGCGATATGAAATCGCATCGCATCGCAAACCGCACTTCTTATTTCATCGCAACTTAAAAAAATTAACTTGCGATGAATTAACATTTAAATATAAGAATTGTTGATAGCGATGCACATTATGCGAATGGGTCCCACGCCAGACTTTAAATCCTCTAGAATTTAGCTTTGAAGCATACCACATCCGATACTCTTATTGCATTTCGCACTTCTGCATTTTAACATGATTCTTGAGTGCTTATCGTCCTAAGCTTGCGAGGTGCGATATGTGGGCCAGGTCCACATCATCTCTACGTCATCATGCTAGGTCACCTTGCCATGTCACTTCCATGTCATCGACACGTCACTGCCACATCATTGCCATGTCATTGCCATGTCACTGCCATGTCATCACCACATCATTGCCACCTCATCTCCACGTCACTGCCACCTCATCGCCACGTCATTGCGACATCATCTTGCCATGTCATCTCCCGCACTTCGCATTTCTCAATTTCTGTGTCTTATCGCATCACAACTTAAAAAATTTAACTTTTGATTTCTTAACACATATAAAAATCGTCGATTGTGATGTGCACCGATTGTCTTCTTTGATATGGTCCTTCAATCGCTCACTATCATTTCTGCGACTTGATCCTCACCGCCCATTCCACTGCACACTGATCTCTGTCAATAAAATTGTGTCTGTAATAAAACCCGTTCTTCTATACTTTGATCTCCAACGAAGTTCATAGGAACTTCATTCACTATTCCTTTTCTATCAATTAATAGAAATGAAAAGAATTCGTATACATAATGAAATCAGAATTAAATAATGCACATAGAGAATACATGGTCCATAACATTCCATACAACACAGTCTTCACATTATATGCACGCGACCCTACTCGACTCGTTGAACTGTGGGTGCCCTCGTGCAATGTTCTAAACGCAAAACAGCTCAACTAGACCCAGCTCATTCACGAATTTCCTTTGCCTCTTTGTCATGTTTCTCCTATAATTTTTGTTGCCTCTTTACTGCATTTTGCTACTCCTGATCTTCTCCTTTTCTTCTTTTCTACTCATTTTCCTTAAATGATGATTCTAATGCTGCTCCTTTATGCTCCTTTACCTCTCTTTTACACTTTGCTGCTCCTTTTCCTCTCTTTTACTCTTATCCACTTCACTTTTTCCTTCTTTGCCTTATTTCTCCTTTAAACTCCAGCAGATACTGATATGCTCCTTTTTCTCAATGATAATTGTGGTACTACTCCTTTCTGCTCCTTTTCCATCAATGAAAATATTTCCAATAGTCTCCCCCTTTGGCATTGATGGCAACACTTCCTCCCCCTTTCATTTTGAGAAGTGTCTATCTTCCTCTGCTTTCTTTTCCTCCCCCATTGACATCAATGGCAAGGGGTTATAATTGTTTTTAGTGTATATTCCATCATTTCATTGCTACTCTTTGAGTTCTGTATAAGCATTATTCATTTTTTCCTTTTTTTATTAAATGAATATACACACTCCATGATTGTATTACTGCTTTCTGATCTTCTCCATACACAGTGGGTGTTGATTTATGGGCACTTCAACATTACAGGAGTGTAGTAGGCCATCGTTGTGACTGCATTGCAGACTTCATAAGATATATGAGCATTGTTGAGGTAAAACTTTGAAAACCATAGAGATTACATGAATATGCTGCAAATTGATGCTATCCCAAACTCATGATAATGCTCGAAGGCATGTCACATAGAATGTTCTGTACTTTTTTCCCTTACTGCTTGATATTGGTGATATGTGCCAGAATTTTGAAGATATAATCACTACGAGCCAAAAGCCCTTGATGCTGATGTGAAAAATGAGTCCAAATAGGGCCTAAAACATATTGTATTACTAGAAAATATATTTCAATCTAAAAGGCCCAATGACTTTAATACTGAATAGTTACATATTTAAACATAAAACCCTCGAGGATTGATACATTCCATGCACTGAACACTCTCATTATCAACTATACACTTTCATTTATGACACAAGGGCATATGTAGTTCAATGATGAACTCTCCATCATACTTCAGACACTTCAATTGTTCTATCAATATGTTCTTCAGGAAAACATTTTCAATTTGTCTACTTGAAGTTTCATCAGACAGACTTCAACAAGCTTATGGATGACTTAAGAAAGAGGCCTTGAAAGTATATCAATACTAACTTGAAAAAGGCGTTCATTCATATCCAATACTACGTGATTCTTCAGCACTCAATATAACACATCAACAAACATAAGATAATTATGATGATTTGAAATTTTACTGACTTTTCAATGCTTTGATAATGCAGCTCGACATTCTCCAGCATTTGAAACCAGGAGATACTTTGCACTAATCCGAGCAACCAAAACTTAATCCACACATATTATAATGTCGATAACGTTGGGACTACTTCCTTGATGTATTTTTTCTATACCACCACCATGATGCGTACCATGATATTCCGAACCTGAGGACCTGTATCATACCACTGCTCCAATAATAACACTTGGGATGGATATTTATAATGATATAATGATAATAACACTTTTATTTTTCATCCTTCTTAAAATAATTTTGTTTCATTATCAACACTTGCAGTGAGACACACAGTGTAATCATCCTCTTATTTTACAAGTTCATGAATGATGTTCCCTTTACCACCATGGTTGCTTGTTGCTTTATCTTCTTCCATCAACCTGTTGGCTATTGAATGCTTCAAGTGTCCTTCTTCCTCTATAGTTCCCTGCTAGAGGAATTGTCCTTTCCCTTCTTGAACTTTTAGCTGTTCTTATTCCAAGAAGCTCTTCTTTGACAACTCTTATGGGGATTTTTTATGAACTGCTTTCCCCTAGGATTTTCTTCTTGTCTATCACTGTCTGGATATCCACGTTGCTTCCTAGAGTAGCTCCCCTTGAGACTATGATGGATTCATAATGTCATTAAAGTAACAGACTCCCCCTTTTTCTTCTTCTTCCATACTTTTTTGGGGTTCCTCATAATGTCTGCATCTCCTTTTGATTCACATTTTGGTATGATATGATTTGGCTCGAGTTCTTTAATGTTTATGGAAGCCTATAGTATTTTTCTTTGTGTCCAAGCTTGTGGCATACATAACATCTTATTTTACATAAGTACTGTTGAGCTAGTGTATAACATTTTGTGCTCCTTTTTTAACATAGTTTACATTCAACATATTTATGTCCAACTTCATTGCATGAAAAATAGTAGCCATGGAAATGATTAATGTATCTGGTGAAAGCTTGTCCTTTCCATTTTCTTGCTTGAGGGATTATTCTTATTGGTTGCATCTTCTGTTGGTTAAACTATATTTGCTTCGTCTTGCAGTGTGTTGCTATATGTACAGGTTTATGGCAAGAAAAACATGTGATACTTCTCACAGGAGGAAAGAACCTACTTTGACATCTTCTGAATTGGTTCAATTCATATTCAGGAGTGTATGAGCCTTTTGCAGCTAACTGTTTCTTCATTTTTTACTTTGTCACTTTAGGTTTCTTCTTGTTTTTGTTTGTTTCATTACAAATCATGGTCTTGCTTGCTTCTAATGTTGTGAGTCCCCTTTTTACTGCTTCAATATCCTGTAAATAGTTTACAAAAGAGATAGTCTTCTTACCTTCTATCTTGGTCTTGCTGGATTCTCCTTCATACCCTATGCCAAATTTTAAGAGTGGAGATATTTGAGCATTTAGTATCCTGTCCAGTTGCTCTGATCCTTTTATCTTATGAGGGTTCATAGTTACTTCAAATTGGAACTTCTCTAATTTCTTTCTCATACATACTACTTCTTCTTCCCACTTCTCTTGCTCCTGATTTTTATCTTTTATTTTCTTTATCATAATGTCTTCTACCTTCTTAGATTCTTCAATTTCTACTTCCAACTGAATGAGGTTTTCCGAACATGGCTCTTCCTTTATATATTTAAGGACAATGTCTTTCTATTTTCTTCTCTTGTGTTTAAGTTTGTCTATTTCCTTCAGGGCACTAATTAGCTCCCCCCTCAAGATCAACCTCACCTTCTTATTCATCTTCTAGAAGGTATCCTTCAAGCTCTTCCTTGGCCATCAAAATAAATTTAGAGGTTCCTTCTTCATTGGAGGATTCATCTAAGCTTTCAGATGCACTGTTATCTTACTGAGCATAAAATGATTTTCTATTAAATCTCTTCCCTTTTTTCCACTTATTTATTTATTTTTTCTCTATCTCTTGTGGCTGATTATATGCTCTCTTATGGGGATATTTTGAAGCATATTGCCCCACTTTTCCAAAATTAAAGAACTTGAATGGAAATTTACCTTTGTACTTGCCTGTGCCTCTTTCCAATCTTCTGACAAATTGTGCTTCTTATTCATCATAGAATGAGCATGTACCTTCCTTCTCTTCTATGCATTTGTCTCCCTTAAAGGCTGCCTCCCTCACATTTTACTTCCCCTTTGGAAGTCTCATCTCATAAGTCGTCAAGTTTTTAAGAAATTGGTTCATGATCAAGGTTTCCCAGTCTGTTGTTTCTTCTATGGAAGAAACCTTAGGGTTAAACCTGGATGGTAAATATCTCAATATCTTTTGTACTATTACACATTCCTTAATGGTTTCTCCTAGATCTATCATGTCATTCACAACTTCTGCAACCTTTAAGAAGGAACTAGATACATCTTCATCTTAATTCATTTTTAAACGTTCAAACTGAGTTCTATAGGTTTGCATCTTGGCCATCTTCACCTTTTTATCTCCCTCATGAATATTTTCTAATGTGTCCCAGATTTCTTTGGCAGCTTAACTGTGCATTACTTTGATAAATTCTGAATCACCTAGACTGTTTAGGAGATCATTCATTGATTTCGCATTAGCCGTGAATTCTTTTTTGGCTTATTTCTCAGTGTTTGTATCCTTTGGTTCATATTGTTCTAACACAACATTCCAGACTTCTACTCCAAGAGACATCAAATAGGATTTCATTCTTATTTTCCAGAAGGCATAGTTTGTGCCAGTAAACAATGGGGATTTATTTTTTGAGCATCCTTCTAGGTTAGCCATTTTGGGGACCTAAGACCTCCTTCCAGTTGTTAAACTGTTACTAAAAAAACCAGATCTGATACCAATTGATGAACCCTTAGCTAAACTGAGAGGGAGGAGGCGTGAATCAGTTTAGTACATTCATGGACATTTAAAAATATTTTCTTTACACCCATTAACTACTTCATTTTATAAGCAGCTTAATACATAATGAATTAAAAAACTGAATGTGTGGACAACAAGTAATTAATCGGATTAAAACATCACATCATCACATAGTCATCAAGCTTATAGACACCAGATATAAGTGGAAACCCATAAGGGAGAAAACCACATCTTATTATTGTTGTGATGCAAAGGCAAGCTCCAACTCCCTCTCACCACTGATTTTCTAGTAGGCTCCAACCTACAGGAGGCTACTACCTCAAAATATGCAAGCTGAAACTTGCAAGGAAGCTCCAACTCCCATCTATTTTTTGCAAACTACAACCCACAGGAGGCTCCTACCTCAAATTCTGCAAGCTACAAATTGCAAGGAAGCTCCAACTCCCATATATTTTCTATAGCCTACAACCCACATGAGGCCCCTACCTCAAATTATGCAAGCTAAAACTTGCAAGGAAGCTCCAACTCCAAAATATTTTCTGCAGGCTACAACCTATAGGAGGCTCCTACCTTGCCCAACTCCAACTGGAAATTTATCAAGCTACAAATTCAAAGGAGACTACAATCCCCTCACTTAACATGAAACTAAAATGTTGATTTACTTGGATACCAGCTCTGTTATACTCCTTCTCCATTGCTGCCTCTTCATCCTTCATATCTACTTCATCTCAACTCCTGATATGCACAACATCTCTATCAGCTCTCTCTTATTCTTCCACTCCCTAACCTCTCTATGCACATTACAATAACATCATTTATAGAGATAAATTCATGGTTTTTTGCATTCTATATGGGAATATGAAGTGAACAGGCATGACTCTTTGCCCTCCACCCACTCATTTCCTCACTCAACATATTCAGGATGTTACAACAATATATACATTTATTTTTGTATCAAATGGAGTTTTTCTTTTCCTTGGAGACTTGCCTTTGCATCACAAAAAATATCAATAAATTTACATTCATACACAATATTTCAACATATCCCTTTCAACTTCTTAGCTTTGTTGTGCAATTGTCCTCTTTTGCTTATTGTTCCTTTATATTTTATGTTTCTGCTGTTATATTCTAACTGTGCTGCATAACGGCCTTTTTGCCTGACTCAACCCATGTTTCCCATGTTTCAAACAATGTAACATCATGGAATTTTGCACAAATCTACCTATTATATCTATTAACCGTTGCGTTCAATATTCTCTACTCGCAGTTTTTCTAAGCTCTACTCGACCCATGGTGCCTATCTCCTCATAGCCACAACATTCATCTTTCTCTTCTCTTCACTTTGTGTCGGATCACTTACCCAAGTCTTCCTCCACGGTCAGAATTTTGTTTGATAAACAGTTGCAACTGCATAACACCTCTGCATGAGTGTCGTGTCTTTTTCACCCGAGTCTACTCCTGCATTCATAATTTTCTTTATAAACAGGTGTAACCACATCAACCATTGTTATGCACGAGTTTCAGGTCTTATTACTTACTCGAGTCCATAGCTCGCTATAATTTTTGCGACTTGATCCTCACCGTCCGTTCCACCCGCATACTAATCTCTGTCAATAGAATCACATCTGTAATAAAACTCGTTCTTCCATACTTTGATCTTAAGAAAAGTTCATAGGAAGTTCGTTCACTATTTTTATTCTATCAATTAACATAAATGAAAATAATACGTATACATAATGAAATCAGAATTAAATAACGCACACAGATAATACATGATCTAGAACATTCCATACAACATAGTCTTCACATTATATGCACGCAACCCGATTCGACCCATTGAGCTACACACACCCTTGTGCACTGTTCCGAACGCAAAATAGTCCAACTCGACCCAACTCGTTCACAATTTTCCTTTGCCTCTTTGTCATGATGCTCCTATAATTTTTGTTGTCTCTTTACTGCATTTTTTTGCTCCTAATATTCTCCTTTTCTTCCTTGCTACTCATTTTCCTTAAATGATTATTCTAATGCTGCTCCTCTGCCTCTCTTTTACTCTTTGCTGCTCCTCTGCCTATCTTTTACTCTTCTCCACTTAACTTTTGCCTTCTTTGCCTTATTTCTCCTTTATACTCTAGTTGATCCTGACTTGCTCCTTTTTCTCAATGATAATTCTGGTGCTGCTCCTTTCTGCTCCTTTGCCATCAATGACAATATTTCCAACAGTCTTCCCCTTTGGCATTGATGGAAACACTTCCTCCCCCTTTCATTATGAGAAGTTTCTATCTTCCTCTATTTTCTTTTCCTCCCCCTTTGACATCAATGGCAAGGGGTTATAATTGTTTCCATTTTAGATTCTATCATTGTATTGCTACTCTTTGAGTTATGTATAAGCATTCTTCATTTTGTCCTTTTGTTATTAAATGAATATACACACTCCATCATCGTATTACTACATTCTAATATTCTTCATACACAGTGGGTGCTGCTTTATTTTTACACATAAGCATTTCTTTATGGGCACTTCAACATTACAGGAGTGTAGTAGGCCATCGTTATGACTACACTTCAGACTTCATAAGATATATGAGCATTGTATAGGTAACACTTTGAAAATCATAAAGATTACATGAATATGTCTCAAATTGATGCTATCCCAAACTCATGAGAATGTTGGAAGGCATGTAACAATAGAATGTTATGTACTTTTGTCCCTTACTGCTTGATATTGGTGATATGTGCCAGACTTCTAAATATATAATCACTACGAGCCAAAAGCCCTTGATGCTGATATGAATAATGAGTCCAAACATGGCCTAAAAATCATTGCAATATTAGACAATATCTTTCAGTCTAAAAGTCCCAATGACTTTAATACTGAATAGTTACATATTTAAACATAAAACCCTCGAGGCTTGATACATTCCATGCATTGGACACTCTCACTATCAATTATACACTTTCATTTATGACACAAGGGGGTATGTAGTTCAATGATCAACTCTCCATCACACTTCAGACACTTCAACTGTTCTATCAACATGTTCTTTAGGAAAACATCTTCAATTTGTCTACTTGAAGTTTCATCAAACAGACTTCAAAAATCTTATGGATGAATTAAGAAAGAGGCCTTGAAAGTATATCAATACTGACTTGAAAAAGGCTTTCATTCATATCCAATACTACGCGATTCTTCAACGCTCAATATAACACATCAACGAACATAAGATAATTATGATGTTTTGACATTTTACTGACCTTTCCGTGCTTTGATAACGCAGCTCAAAATTCTCTAGCATTTGAAACCAGTAGATACTTTGCACTAATAAGAGAAACCAGAACTTAATCCACACATATTATAAATCTGATAATGTTGGGACTACTTCCTTGATGTATTTCTGCCATACCACCACCATGATGCATACCATGATATTCTGATCCTAAGGACCTGTATCATACCACTGCTCCAATAATAACACTTTTCTTATTCATCCTTCTTAAAATAATTTTGTTTAATTATCAACACTTGTAATGATACAAATAGTGTAATCATCCTCTTAGTTTCCAAGTTCATGAATGATGTTCCCTTTACCACCATGGTTGCTTGTTGCTTTATGTTCTTCCATCAACTTGCTGGCTATTTAATGCTTCAGGTGTCCTTCTTCCTCTATAGTTCTATGCCAGAGGAATTATCCTTTCCCTTCCTAAAATTTTGATTGTTCTTATTCCAAGCATCTCTTCTTTGACAACTCTTATGGAGACTTTTTATGAACTGCTCTCCCCTTGGGATGTTGCTTCTTGTCTATCACTGACTGGATATCTGTGTTTCTTCCTAGAGTATCTCCCCTTGAGACTATAATGGATTCATAATGTCATTAAAGTAACAGACTCCACCTTTTTCTTCTTCTTCCATACTTTGTTGGGGTTCCTCATAATGTCTACATCTCCTTTTGATTCACAGTTTGGTCTGATATGATTTCTCTCCATCATATGTCTAGAGTTCTTTAATGTATATGGAAGTCGACAATATTTTGCTTTGTGTACAAGCTTCTGGAATACATAACATCTTATTTACCTAGGTACATTTGAGCTGATGTATAGAATTTTTTTCTCCTTTTTTAACATAGTTTACATTCAACATATTTATGTCCAAATTCATTGCATGAAAAACAGTAGCCATGGAAATGATTAATGTACTTGGTGAAAGCTTGTCCCTTCCATTTTCTTGCTTGAGGGAGTATTCTCACTTGATGCATATTTTGCTAGTTAAAATGGATTTGCTTTGTCTTGTAGTGTGATGTTATATGTCTAGGTTTATGGCAGGAAAAGCATGTGATACTTCTCATAGGAGGAAATAACCTCCTTTCACATCTTCCAAATTGGTTCAATTCATATTCAAGAGTGTATGAGCCTTTTGCAGCTAACCGTTTCTTCACTTCGTTCTTTGTTACTTGAGGTTGTTGCTTTTTTATGTTTGTTTCATTACACATCATGGTCTTGCTAGCTTCTAATGCTATGAGTCCCCTTTTTGCTGCTTCCATTAGGGTAATTTTGAGGCCTAAAATGGGCCTCCTAAGAAAAATGTACAACAAAATTAAACTTTATAATAACCAATAAGATTCAAGGTGATGATGTCAACCATGGGGGATGATTCACCATTTTTGGAGTAAAAAAGTAAAAATATTAAGAAATAATAAAATAACAAAACTACTTTTTCAACTCATATTTTCAACTTATCTCCCTAAGGTTTTACTCAAATTTTGAGTGGGAGTACTCGTTGTATGAAAAATTTAATTCCCCATCCAAGAAGTACTCATGTTCAATACTTTTGATGGACCCTAATACATGAAAAATGAGAAATACATGAAAAAACGTGTTTACAATCATGTTTTTCATGTATTTCTCATTTTTCATGTAGCAGGGTCCATTGAAAGTATGCAACATGGGTACTCCTTGGATGAGAAATCAAATTTTGCATCCAACGAGTGTTTCATCTCGAAATTTGAGTAAACCCATAGGCAGATAAGTTGAAAAAATATTTTTTCCTTTTTTCCCTCTTAAATTTGATGATGTAATCAAATATTATTTTATTACATCTACTATTATTTTATAATTTCCTTAGGAGGCCCATTTTCGACCTCAAAATTCCCCTAATGAATATCCTTTATAGGTTTTACAAAATATTGTCCTTCTTACCTTCTATTGTGGTCTTGTTGGATTATCCTTCATACCCTATCCCAGCTTTTAAGAGTGGAGATCTTTGATCATTTAGTATCCTTTCCAGTTGTTTTGATCCTTTTATCTAATGAGGATACATAGTTAATTCAGATTGGTCCTTCTCTAATTTCTTTCTCAGACATACTACTTCTTCCAACTTCTCTTGCTCTTGATTTTTATCTTTTATATTCTTTATCGGAATTTCTTCTACCTTATTAGCTTCTTCAAGTTTTACTTTCAACTGAATGAGGTTTTCTGAACTTGGCTCTTCCTTTACATATTTTAGGAGAATGTCTTCTATTTTCTGCTCTTGAGTTTAAGTCTGTCTATTTCCTTCAGGGCACTAATTAGCTCCCCCTCAAGATCAAACTCACCTTCTTCTTCATCTTCCAGAAGGTATCCTTCAAGCTCTTCCTAGGCCATCAATAGAAATTCAGAGGTTCCTTCTTCATTGGAGGATTCATCCGAGCTTTCAGATGCACTGTTATCTTGTTGAGCATAAAATTATTTTCCATTAAATCTCTTCCCTTTCTTCCAGTTAATTTTTTTTTTTCTCTGTCTCTTGTGGCTGATTATCTTCTCTCTTATGGGGACATTTTTAAGCATAGTGCCCCACTCTTCCACAATTAAAGCACTTGAATGAAATTTTACCTTTGTACTTTCTTGTGCCTCTATCCAATCTTCTGAAAAATTTGGCTTCTTCTTCAACAGAGCATGAGCCTGTACCTTCCTTCTCTTCTATGCATTTGTCTACCTTAAAGGCTGCCTCCCTCACATTTGACTTCCCATTTGGAAGTCTCATCTCATAAGCCATCAAGTTTCCAAGAAATTGGTTCATGGTCAAGGTTTCCCAGTCTAATGTTTATTCTATGGCAGAAACCTTAGGGTTAAACATGGATGGTAAAGATCTCAATATCTTTTGTACTATTAAATATTCCTTAATGGTTTCTCCTAGATCTATCATGCCATTCACAACTTCCATAACCTTTAAGAATAAACTGGCTACATCTTCATCTTCATTCATTTTTAAATTTTCAAACTGAGTTCTATAGGCTTGCTGCTTTTCCATCTTCACCTTTTTATCTCCCTCATGAATATTTTCTAATGTGTACCAGATTTCTTTAGTAGTTTCACTATGCATTACTTTGATAAATTTTGACTCACCTAGACCATTCAGGAGAGCATTCATTTCTTTGGCATTAGCTTTGAATTCTTGTTTTTCCTCTTTCTTAGTGTTTGTATCCTTTGGTGCATATTGTTTTAACACAACAGTCTAGACTTCTACTCCAAGAGACATCAAATAGGCTTTCATTCTTATTTTCCAAAAGGCATAGTTTTTTCCAGTAAATAATGGGGCTTTATTTGTTGACTGTCCTTCTAGGCTAGCCATTTTGGGGACCTAGGACATCCTTCCAGTTGTTAAACTATTACTAAAGGAACCGACTCTGATACCAATTGATGAAACCTTAGCTAAGCTGAGAAAGGGGGGGGGGGGGTAAATCAATTTAGTACATTCATGGAAATTTAAAACTCTTTTCTTTACACGCATTAACTACTTCATTTTATAAGTAGCTTAATACATAATGAATCAGAAAACTGAAAGTGTGGACAACAAGTAATTAATCAGATTAAAAAATCACATAAACACATAATCATCAAGCACATAGACACCAGATATAAGTGGAAACACATAAGGGATAAAACCACATCTTATTATTGTTGTGATGCAAAGGCAAGCTCCAACTCCCTCTCACCATTGATTTTCTGTAGGCTCCAACCTACAGGAGGCTACTACCTCAAATTCTGCAAGCTACAACTTATAAGGAAGCTCCAAATCCCATCTATTTTCTGCAAGCTACAACCCACAAGAGGCTCCTACCTAAAATTATGCAAGCTACAACTTGCAAGGAAGCTCCAACTCCAATCTATTTTCTGCATGCTACAACCCATAGGAGGCTCCTACCTCAAATTCTGCAAGCTACAACTTGCAAGGAAGCTCCAACTCCAAATTTTTTTTTGTAGGCTACAACCTACAAGAGGCTCCTACCTCACCCCAGCTCCAACTGGAAATTTATCAAGCTACAACTTCAAAGGAGACTACAATCCCCTCACACAACATGAAACTAAAATGATGATTTACCTGGATATCAACTCTGTTATACTCCTTCTCCACTTTTGCCTCTTCATCCTTCATATCAGCTCCTGATATGCATAACATATCTATTAGCTTTCTCTTATTCTTCCATTCCCTAACCTCTCTATGCACATTACAATAACATCATTTATAGAGATAACTTCATGGATGTTTGCATTATATATGGGAATATGAAGTGAACATGCATGACTCTTTTCCTTCCACACACTCATTTCCTCACTCAACATATTCAGGATGATACAACAATATATACATTTATTATTGTATCAAATGGAGTTTTTCTTTGCCTTGAAAACTTGCCTTTGCATCACAAACAATATCAATAAATTTACATTCATACACAATATTTCAATTCAGCCCTTTCAGCTTCTTAGCTTTGCTGTGCATTTTTCCTCTTCTGCTTGTTGTCCCTTTGTCTTTTATGTTTCTACTGTTATATTCTAACTGTGCTGCACAATGGCCTTTTTTCCTTACTTGACCCATGCTTCCCATGTTTCAAATTGTGTAACATCACGAACTTTTTCCCGACTCTACCTATTATATCTATTAACTGCAGCATTCAATATTCTCTGCCCGTAGTTTTGGTGAGCCCGACTTGACCCATGGTGCCTATCTCCTCATAGCCGCAAAGTTCAGTTTTTTCTGTTCTTCACTCTGTGTCAAGTCACTTACCCGAGTTTGCCTCCGTGTTCAGAATTTTGTTTGATAAAAATCCGCAACCACATAACACCTCTGGATGAGTGTCGAGAGTATTTTTCACCCGAGTCTACTCCTACGTTCATACTTTTCTTTATAAACTGGTGTAACCACATCAACCACTATTCTGCACGAATTTCAGGTCTTATTACTTACCCGAGTCTTTTCTTGCATTCGGGATTTCCTTTTTATACACCCGAGTCAACTCTCCATTCACCTTTACTTCTTTGTAAATAGGCATATCCACAGAGAACCCTAGATCTGAAATGTATTACAATGGAACTTATGAATGAAATCGCATCCGACCTCCTTTATCGCATTTTAGCATTTTTAGTGTGGTTCTACGTTATATTCAGCTCTTCCATTCTTCGATCCGATTTCTTAACAAAAAGTCCTTAAATCCGGATTTTAAATCCTTTAAAATTTAACGTTGACCTGCATCATGTCCATCCTATTTATCGCACTTTGCACTTCGTCGTTTCAACACAATTCTTAATTTCTTATCCTCCTGAGCTTGCGAATTTCCATATCCAATTGGGTCCCACAGCCAGACTTTAGTTCTTTAGTCTTTGGCTTGGTAACTCCATCGCGTCTGCTCCTTATCGCATGTTGCAAGATTTAGGTCATATCAATAACAAGTTTCCTCTTATCATGTGCGATATGCGATCACATCGCATCACAAACCACACTTCTTATCGCATCATAACTTAAATAAATTAACTTGCAATGACTTAACATATAAATATAATAATCTCTGATAGCGATGTGCGGTATGCGAATGGGTCCCACATCAGACTTTAAATCCTCTAGAATTTATCTTTGAAGCATATCGCATCCAATACTCTTACCTCATTTCACACTTTGGCATTTTATCATGATTCTTGAGTGCTTATCCTCCTGAGCTTGCGATGTGCGATATGTGGGTCAAGTCCACTTCATCTCTACGTCATCGTGCCATGCCACCTTGCCACATCACTGCCACATCATTGCCATGTCACTGCTAGTTCATTTCCATGTCACCGCCATGTCATCGCCACATCACTGCCACATCATCTCCACATCACTGCCACATCATATTTCCATGTCATCTCCCGCACTTCACATTTCAAAATTTCTGTGTCTTATTGCATCGCAACTTAAAAAATTTAACTTGCGATTTCTTAACACGTAAATATAAAAGTCATCGATTGTGATGTGCGCCAAACGTCTTTTGTGATCTGGTTCATCCATTGCTCACTATCATTTATGTGACTTTATCCTCACCGTCTGTTCCACCTGCACACTGATCTCTGTCAATAGAATCGCATCTATAATAAAACCCATTCTGCCATACTTTGATCTCTAGTGAAGTTCATAGGAACTTCATTCACTATTCGTATTCTATCAATTAACATAAATGAAAAGAATACGTATACATAATGAAATTGGAGTTAAATAACGCACACATATAATACATGATCCAGAAAATTCCATACAACACAGTCTTCACATTATATGCACACGACCTGACTCGACCCGTTGAACTGCACGCGCCCTCATGCACTGTTCTAAATGCAAAACTGTCCGACTCGACCCAGCTCATTCACAATTTTCCTTTGCCTCTTTGTCATATTTCTCCTATAATTTTTGTTGTCTCTTTACTGCATTTTGTTGCTCATGATCTTCACCTTTGCTTACTTGCTACTCATTTTCCTTAAATGATGATTCTAATGCTACTCCTTTATGCTCCTTTGCCTCTAATGCTGCTCCTTTGACTCTCTTTTACTCTTTGCTGCTCTTCTGCCTCTCTTTTACTCTTCTCCACTTAAATTTTTCCTTCTTTACCTTATTTCTCTTTTATACTGTAGCTGATCCTGATCTACTCCTTGTTCTCAATGATAATTCTGGTGCTGCTCCTTTTTTCTCCTTTTTCCGTCAATGACAATATTTCCAACATCATTCATGCATTGAATACGTGGAAACATTATCTTCTTGGTAGAAGGTTCATCTTTATGAGTGATCACAATGGACTGAGGTACTTTTGTTACCAACCCAATCTAAATTCCAGGCAACCTAGATGGTTGGATACCCTCAGTGAGTTTGATTTTGATTAGGTACAATAGGGGAAAATATAATATGGTTGAATATGCTCTTATTAGGAGAGAACAGGCAAATCGTATTTCAACCGTGAGCTCTTATGGGACAAATTTAGAGGAGCGGATATTACATGCAGGGAAACATGATGAGAGGTATCAACAACTGAATTAGAGGTCACAAGATTTTCTTACAAATGCTCTAGTTTTGAAGATTTGTGATCATGATAAGGAGTTTGTGGCTCATACAAATGCTTACAAGGAAGTACTTGGTGGAGTCCCGATGCAAGAAGGATAGGTGGTTTTTTGTGAATCAAAAAATTTGAATGAGCATGAGTAGTACCATGTGACTCATGATATTGAGATAATTCATGCATTGAAGATGTGGAGACAATATATTCTTGGTAGAAGGTTCGTCTTGATAAGTGATCAGAGTAGACTGAGGTACTTTTTTGACCAACCCAATCTGAATGCCATGCAAGCTAGATGGTCGGCTACCCTCAATGAGTTTGATTTTGATCAGGCACATCAAAGGAAAAGAGAATAAGGTTTAAGATGATATCTTTAGGAGAGGGCATGTGAATCATATTTCAGCCATGAGCTCTTATGTGACAAATTTATAGGAGCGTATATTACATGGAGGGCAACATGATGAGAGGTATCAACAATTGAAGCATAGGTTGAAACATTTTCTTATAAATGCTCCAATTTTGAAGATTGAAGATCTTGATAAGAAGTTTGTGGTTTGTACATATGCTTACGAGGAAGGACTTCCTAGATTCATGATGCAAGAAGGATAGGTGGTTTTTTATGAATCAATAAAGTTGAACGAGCATGAGAAGAACTATGTGACTCGTGATATTGAGTTGGAAGCTATCATTCATGCATTTAAGATGTGGAGATAGTATATTCTTGGTAGAAGGTTCATCTTGATGAGTGATCACAGTGGACTAAGGTACTTTTTTGACCAACTCAATCTAAATTCCACGCAAGCTAGATGGTTGGCTACCCTTAGTGAGTTTTATTTTGGCCAGGTAAATCAAGGGCAAAGAGAATAGGGTTGCAGTTGACCTTAGTAGGAGAGTGGAGGTGAATCATATTTAAGCCGCGAGCTCTTATGGTACAAATTTATAGGAGAAGATCATACATGCAAGGCAACATGATGAGAGGTAACACCATATGAAGCAGAGGTTGCAACAACAGGGTGAAGGTGATAGGGATGAGGAACTCATTACAGATGGCTTGGTCAAATTTAAGAGCATGATTTATGTGTTAGATAACAACTGGTTGAAGAAGTTTATCTTGAGATAGTTTCATGTCAAGCCAAATTCAAGCCACTTAGGATAAAAAAATACTTTGAAAACTATTAAGAAGTTCTACTATTAGATGAATTTGAAGAAATAGGTGGCTGAGTTTGCTGTTACGTGATTGGAATGTCAGTAGCTAAAGGTTGAATGCAAGCATCCAGGTGGTTTTTTGTAGCCTATCCTGATTCCAGAATGGAAATGGGAGGTCATTTCCATGGAATTCATTATAGGATTTTTGAGGACATCTAGGCAACATGATTTCATTATGTTTGTGCTTCACAAACTGATCAAGGTAACTCACTTCATTGCGGTAAAGTATACTAATTCAACTAGTGAAGCGGCTCAAATTTTCATCAATGAGATAGTGTGGTTACATGGAGTTTCTAGGAATATTGTATTAGACAGAGATTCCAAGTTAACTTCAAAGTTTTGGAAGGATTTTTTTGGATTCTTGGGGACATATTTATCCTTTAGTACAACTTATAATCTGCTTACAGATGGGAAAACAGAGAGGGTTAATAAGATTCTTGAGTATATGTTGAGGATGTATGTCATGCATCAACAAAGGAAGTGGGAGGAGAATCTTCCACTGGTGGAGTTTTCTTATAATAATGGGTATCAATAACCCTTGAAGATGAGTCCATTTGAGGCTCTCTATGGGCAGAGTTGTAATACTCCTATCAGCTGGAGTGACAAAGTGAACAGGGTATTGATTAGACCAGATATGTTGGATGATATGGAGCAGGAGATGTAGGTTATTAGAAGGAATTTAAAGACAACACATGATAGGAATAAGGGTTATGCCGATAAACATAGATCATGCAAATAGGTTCAGGTTGGGGAGCATGTGCCAGGTTTGAACCTCAATATTGTGGTCCTTTTGAGATCATAGAGAGGATTGGACCAGTGGCCTATAGACTTGCACTTACACCAACAATGAAATTCCATGATGTTTTCCATGTTTCATTTCTTAAGAGATATGTGCAGGAGTTGATTAGGTGATTGATTGGTTTGTATTGCAGGTGGAACCAGAGGGAGAGTTAGAGCCAGATCCACAATTCATATTGCAACAGAAAAACTCATTCTATGGAATAGAGCAATAGAATAGGTTAAAGTGCATTGGAAGCAATTTGGCCTCGATGAATCATACATGGGGGATGGTTGATCAAATGTGAGAATTATATCCTTATTTATTTGTTGGTTGAAGAGAATGAGTTATGTGTGTGTGTGTGTGTGTGTGTGTGTGTGGTGTGTGTGTCATTGTAAATACTACATCGAGTTGTGTTATAAAGCTCCAATAAGTAGTATGTGTGTCATGCTTGTTATGAAAGATTTATGATTGTGAAAAAAATTATCTCCCCTAGGTTCGATGGCCAACCTAGAACAATAGAGATACAAGGAAAAAATGACAGAATGAAGCCTACCTAGAATATGTTGCATGCTTCATTCCTTCTTCAACTTGAATGCTCCAATTCGAGCTTTGATTGCAAAAATTAGAACCCGCACAGTCGAATAACACAAACCAAGAAACTACGAGATCTATGCAATATGATTTAAGTACTCTATTCAATAGATCAATATGGTATTGAAATAAGTGAAATAATGATAATCACATATAGGAAAACAAAGAACCCTTTGCATTAATATTAACGGAAGGATATTACAACCAAAAATAGGTGTTGATCTTATAGAATAACCCCTCCAAGCTATTAACTTGTCCTTTCCTTTTCACAATATTCACCTCCAATCACCCTAAATGCATGGATTGTTAACCTCTCACCTCAGTGGCATAAGGTTATAATCACTCTCCAAAAGCCAACCCCTTGCATATGCAAGGTAAAAAATATATAGATGAGTGGGGTAAGTTGTGAGTTCTTATCCAATTACCAATATAAGGTTTTAGATCCACCTTTGATGGGAGGATGGGATGTCGAGCACCACACAAAATATTTCAGTTGAAGGTCATTGATGTAAATTTTTCGCCGAGAGCAAGGAAACTTTCCATTGATGGATGAAAGTGGCAAGGTACCAAAGGGGTGATTCTAAGTTGACTTCTTGGATGATGTGTTGATGTCGACACGAAGTTACTCGTCACAAGAGGGAATTCATGTATCCCCCATAAACTAAAAGAAATGAGTATCATGACTGAGACATAATGACAGTGATACGGAAATGGATTAGGAAAAGGAAAAAATGGAATGAAGACTTAAGATTATTGTGACAAATATCAACTGAAATGACTTCTCTTGAACACATAACAACAATGAATAGAGTTGGAAGCATTGTCCCAAAACCCAAATGGAGGCTTTGAAAAGGTATAATGAACTCAAAGGCAAGCAAATTACCCAATCCAACAACCACTAAAATGAAGTGCAAGAGTGCTTTGTTCAAGAGCAACTAACTACCATTAGCAATATGGAGTACCATGTTTTCCCAATTTTCCCAACCATACTAGTCAGTACCTATTTATTTTTTAACAAGCTTAAGGAGGATAACATGTTCTTTATCTTCAAGTTCATACTTTAGATGAATCCCTCCAAGTATTTTTAACAAACCTTGAGAAGGATTTCCTAAGCCTTGTCATGTCCGAAAATTCCATCGTTGTTTGATGTTTTAATGATTCCAGCAAAGGTAAAACTCGACACCTCTTTCATGTTTAGAGAGTCTGAAAAACAGGCAAAAAAGAAAAATCCACATGCTCCTTTTCATATATAGTCTTTAGAGTCCAAAAATGTAGAAAAAAATACTCAAGAGAACCCCTTACCCAGGTTCGACTAAGGTATTCATTTCTCGTAAGTAGTGCATCCTAGTCTGGAAAATGGTTAAAATTATACTGAGCAAATGTCTTTTCATTTATTTTAAATAGTTAGAAAATACAAGTACTCAAAAATATTTTCATGTTTTGGGAATCTGAAAAGAGCTGAAAGAAGACTCCAAGGGGTTCCTTTTTCGTAGGTGTTATGCAGATTATGAATCATGGATAAAACACATTCCCTAAATGTGGTACTATGAATTTAGAGCAATAGTTCAAATACTTTGCAGACACTTTCTCTAAGAGTAAATAGACACATAGAACAATAAAGGAACTTACTTGTGATCCAAGCACTTCCTATTCTCCTTCTGTCGCTCTTTATATAGCTTCCAATCCAACTTTTATCACCAGACTAGTTCCTGCAAGTATAAACACTAAAAAACAAAGAGATTTCAATATACAGATGGCTATTTATCTTAATCAGTTAAACCGATAAAACATGAAACATATATATCAGCTAAGAATCCATGATATGAAAAGTAGAAACATAAACATATACATATATGGGAAAATGAGCAGCAATATTTATTAATGGATAGAAGGGGGAGGTTACAACCAACAATCGATTTGATGTCACCAGCTCCAGCATTCATCCCAGCCTCATCACAATAAACATCTTACTAGAAGCACATCAATCTTATCACACACTCAATTGAGAATTCAACAGCATTTATTTACCAAATTTCTTCCTTTCCTAGCACTAGGATCTATGCTCAATTTATAGGGAAGCTAAAGGTACTTTCTCAATCAATTAATTTATAATAATAGGTAAGACATGTTCCCAAGCTCAGAGGTGTTATATGGAAACATGGATTCGAAGTTTGACACATATGGACTCTTCTAGAAGGCACTGGCCAAGTGGAAATTCCGGAAAAATGAGAATTTCGCTGCCATTTGACCAACGCAGTATTCAATGTTAGGAAGTGCTTTGCAGAGCACCCTTGAATGGAGGTAGCTGCATATACAAAGCAGTTAATCCATTGAGAGCCTGTGTTTGTGATCTAATAAGTGATATAACATATACTTCAAAACTTGGAAACCTTGCAATGGAAGCCATGGATGATTTGTTTTTGTTCTTGTCTTAAGGAATGTAGCAACTGAAATGATAGGGAATGATAGACCCTATTTCATTGGTTCTGGGGATGATGTACAGTTTAACTAGGTCATTGGGAATGATTCCCAAATTGACCTATAACAGTTGCCCCCTAAAGCATGAAGTCATAATAATAACAATATTTTTTGAATGAGATGCTTTACAATGTGATGGGCTGGAATTGAAGCGGAGTGGCAACCTGCATAAACCTTACAATACATTACATCATGATATATCCTATTGATCACGAATTGCTGAGGGAAAGAATTCCCATGATCAGTACATAAAATATCTAATAACATGTACATAGTGTAGAAAGTCATCTACATTGAAATGTTTCCCAATATAGACATGCCTACAGATATAGGCCCATTTTCGGATGACGATTTGTATGTGAGGTCATCGTACAAATAGTGTGTAAAAAAATCCTGAAATCGCAGACCAGAAGGCTGAAACTAGATTCGAGGTCTTCTTATCTCATTCACACGATCGTTCGGGTACAAGTCTAGCCATGTGAATAGATGATTTGTAGTCAAACATGGTAAGACATTGTTTTATTACCAGCCAATGGTGTGAGTTGTTAACAAATGTGAGAGAACCACCATTGATGTTAATGGCTCTCAAGGTACTGCAATACATTTCATAAGGTGTGAATAGATGATTTGATGTCAAACGAAAAACAAAATATTTTGGTCAAAAGTTCGGAAGCGAGGATCTTGTTGATGCTGTAACGAGCCTCATGGTACTGGAAGATTATGTTTCTAAGTAAAATTCCTGGATGATGATTTGACATCGACAGGAAGTCAATTTATTGCAAAACCGGAGTTACTAATTTCAGAGACAATGTGACTTGATATATCAATGTTCAGGGATGACTGTCATGATAATGAAGGTTTATGAGTACTGCAGAAGGATGAGTATTCCATGGATGACTTCTTTTAAACATATCCACGACATTGAGATGAGCTGGCAGCATTGAACCAAAACTGAAGTGAAGGTATGATGAACCATAGGTATGAATGAACTGTCAAGAAGATTACCCAACCCAAACAGTCCCAATGATGGAGTGAAGTGTCATGTTCAAGAGCGACCTGCTACCATAAAAGTTTTGTTCACTTTCCCAAATTTTCCCCAGTCATTTGTCAACTAGTACCTCTTTATTTTTTAACAAGCTTAAGGAGGGTAACATATTATTGATCTATAATTAAACCCATCGGGCGAATAATGTATCACTATTTAATAATTTAACGAGTCTAGCAATGAATGAAACTCTATTCTTGCCATGATCGACAAGCCCGTCGTTATTTTATGTTTTAACAAGCCTAATGACAGTGACAGCCTGGTCCTTTTTCATATTTAGAGAGTTTGAAAAAGAGGATGAAAGAAAACTCCATAAGCATTTTTTCGTAAAGTTGTCGCTCAAATCCGAAAAAGTGTAAAATAATATCTGAGAGAACCTCCTAGCCATGTTCGACTAAGGCATTCCTTTTTCGTAAATAATCTATCTCGGTCCGGAAAAGGGTTAAAATTATACTAAGTAGATATCAATTCATTTACTTTTACGAGATCAAAAAGACTAGTGCTCGACAATATTTTCACATTATCGGAGTCTGAAAAGAGCTAAAAGAAGACTCCAGGGGTTCCTTTTTCATTGTTATTGAAGCTTGAAAAATATATAAAAGTGCGCTTCAAGTCTTTTTTCATTTTTATCGAAGCTCAAAAAATAAGGATAAAATTATGCTTTGTGGTCAAATTATTCTTGAAATAAATGTGCATGACTAATCTGCTCATCAGTTGAAAACCTGTTCAGAACAACATCAAATGGATTAAAAGTACATGTTTCATGATAAAAATAGAATAAAACCATATTCACAGCAATAAATATGATTTGAAAATGATCAAATGACTAATTAAAAGAATTTTAATATTCATTTTCACCATTTTAAAGTTACCATTTTCATTTTGGAGCTCTGAAATTGTTGTTGCCCCTGAACTTTAGTTGTTGATTGGGTGCAATTGGTAAGAATGTTTTGAATGCCCCCTGCAAGAGCACATGTCAAATTCCCCTTGCAAGAGCAGATGCCCCCCAAGATTCATTTAATTCAACTAATAAGACGAATAAATGGATGGAATGAAGGTTCACTTACGAGATCAGATGGAAGACTCGTCTTAATTAGAGAGGATTTGTTTCATTTTTTAACGAGCTTGACACAGGAAAAGAACTATGCTCGTGACCTGTTTCATTTTTTAGCGAGTTTGGCATAGTAAAATAATTATCCTCATGGCATGTTTGATTTGTTAACGAGGTTGACACAGTAAAAGGACCATCCTCATTGTGCAGTTGGACCAGTGAGCGTGCGCTGGAAAAGACGTAGTCTAACGGAGTCATAATTTAAGGAATTTGAAAAGAACCACAAATGATAAGCTATAACATGCATTGAAAAGTCTTCTCTAGGGTTTTCATTGAATTTAGGAATGTTGGAGAGTAATTTTTGAGGTATCACCAACCACCAAGGAGAATAACTAATGGGACTAGCTTGATATTGCACTGAAGATTTGAATAAAGGATCAAGCCGTTCAGTACTCATAAGGGAGGAACTAGATAGGATTCCAGATGATGACATGGGTGAATTAAATGGACAAAAAATTGAAGATGAAGCAACAGTAGATGTTGTCGTAACTGAAATAGATGATTCAATCTGGGATGTTGTCTCAACCATGGTCAAATGACCTAGTGTATTACCCTATATGATCTATGGAAACTCGAATAGACACATGATAAACAAAATCTGAGGAAGGTGATCGAGGAAAAGACTCGTACAGGTAAAGCTTCGCCCCAAAATGAGTTGGAGTTAAAGGTGTTTTTTCTTGTGGTATTTCTTCAATTGAAATTAAACTAGGTGGAAGGATTTCGCCATCAGGCCCAAAGTATATTTCAGGAGGTTTACTGTGTGATATGGGAAACTAAATGGCTACAATAGATTGTAGGGCAACCGATACAAGAACAAATTCCGGTCATTCGACTTCAGGAAGCATATGTTCTGACAAAAAGAGACAGGATCTAGATCAACTTCCATTTGAACAACGTCGGGTTCGAGAGGTATGGTCTCACTGATTGGATGGATCGTGACCACGGGTAGCTATGAGGACTCTGTCTCGAAAACAGTAGACAAACCAGGATTTGTAGAAAAAAATTGTGTTGAATCTGGTATATGTGAATACAATGCTTCACCAGAGGTACTAATGGTACTGGTTTTGGTAGAGCGATGTCACCTTTGCCGACCAAAAGTTACTTCCGGTGGTAAAGGTGGTTTCAATGCAAGTCTACGTGAACGACAGGGAAAGGGATTTTATTCTTCGATGATGACTAATTTATTTTAGGACCAAAAACAAATAAACAAGATAAAAGGTTAATGCTTGGAAATTTTTTTACCAAGAAACTATGAACTGCAGAATACCACCTGGCGAACCAAGACGTATGGGCAGGCAATCTCCCCGAATGTTGTGTTCGGTGTATCAAAATTTACAAGGAGACCGACTCGGTTCACTATGGATGGATAGAAATCTAAAGTTTTCCTCCCAAATATACCTGCTGGTACATGGAGGCCCAAGTCTGTATTAGTGCTGTCTAATGTGAAACTGCATAGTGAGAGAACCCCTTTATACTTTTCGTACTATAACACCGCACAATATACTCGAAGGTATGTGGACGAGCTATGATATAATTATGTACGTGGAATGAGGTATCAAACCTGGAATGTATCGTAGACAATTAACGACAACTGCTATGTTTTAAGACATCAGAACACGTCTCTAGCCTAGACCTTCTAAAATTTATCGTTATGGTTCCAATTATTTTTTATGTAAATTGATGTAAATTTTAAGTTGATCTTGTTTATCAATTTTCCTTTCAAGGTTTACCGCGATGATGTGATGGAAATTCCTAAAATTCAAACTAAATTGATAAGAAAACTTTTCAATTTTAGCTTTTTCAATGAAAATCCTAGCTACTAAAGGGAAAGAGAAATCAGTTTTGAGAGCAAACAACAAAGAGCACAAAATAATATGAAACTTTCCTAATTTGTTCCTATGAAAAACACATAATTCACTACATGCAAATGCAGGTTTTAATTTTCGGTCCCCTTAATTTCAATGAAAAAAGGAAACTATATGCATCAAATCAACAAAAAACAAATGCTTTCTTCTTTGAGAAACAATGAATTTAACAACAATTTCTCTTTTAGGAAAAACGAAGAATGGAACTACAATTTTTCCTAAGGAAACGAAGAATTTAAGGACAATTTCCTTTATAAAAAACAAATGGATCTAATGCATAAATAAAATACTTTTAATTTGATTTGTCAATGATAAAGAAAAACACTTAAAGATACATTGAACAAACTTACTTTTCAAAGGAGGAAGAATCAGGAAAATTCTTTGGTCTCTATGAGGTATCAGACAATTGAAAACACAACAAACAAAAGGCTGAGTGTGATGGCAATGAAAAATTAAAAGGGAATTTTTTTGGCTTAAGGGGCAACACAATCTCTAAGGGGAGACAGTGTGTTTAAAAGCACACTTGAGTGGGAGACAATGCTCTACAAAGCACTGTGTCTTGACCAACAGTGCGTTGGGCACAATAGATATTCAAAATTCAAGCTACTGAACACACTTCTAATGAAATTATTTGATTCAAAAGTCCAATAATTGACAGTAGATGCTAATGGGTGGATAAGCAGAGGCAAAAATACCAAGGATGATGGGAAACTCCCCAGTGGAGTCGCCAATTTGTTATGCAGAATTATTAATTATGGATAAAACAAATTCCCTAAATGTGGTGCTATGCATTTAGAACAACAGATCAAAGACTTTGTAGACACTTTCTCTAAGAGTAAATAGACACACAGAACGATAGAGGAACTTACTTGTGATCCAAGTGCTTCCTATTCTCCTTCTATCGCTCTTGTTGTAGCTTCCAATCCAACTTTGATCACCAGACTAGTTCCTACAAGTATAAAAACTAAAGAACAAAGAGATTGCAATATACAGATGGATATTTATCTTAATAGGTTAAACCGATGAAACATGAAACATATATATCAGCTAAGAATCCATGATATGAAAATTAGAAACATAAACAGATACATATATGGGAAAATGAGCAGCAATATTTATTAATGGATAGAAGGGGGAGGTTACAACCAAAGATCGATTTGATGTAACCAACTCCAGCATTCATCCCAGCCTCATCACAATAAACATCTCACCAGCAGCATATCACTCTTATCACACACTCAATTGAGAATTCAATGACATTTCTTTACCAAATTTCTTCCTTTCCTAGCACTAGGATCTATGCTCAATTTATAGGGCAACTGAAGGTAGTTTCTCAATCAATGACTTTATAATAATAGGAAATACATGTTCCCAAGCTCAAAGGTGTTATATGGACACATGGTTCAAATTTTGACACATATGGAATCTTCTAAAAGGCACGGGCCATGTGGAGATTCCGGAACAATGAGAATTTCGCTCCCATTTGACTACCGCACTCTTGAATTTTGAGAAGTACTTTACAGATCACCCTTGAATGGAGGTAGCTACATATGCAAAGTAGTTAGTCCCTTGAGAGGATGTGTTGGTGATATTATAAGTGATATAACATATAATTCAAACCTTGGAAACCTTGCAATGGAAGTCATGGATGATTTGTTCTTGTTCTTGTCTTAGGGCATGTAGAAACTAAAATGATAGGGAAGGATAGACCCTATTTCATTGGTTCTGGGGATGATGTCCAGTTTAACCAGGTCATTGGAAATTATGCCCAAATTGACCTATAAAAGTAGGTTTATAGAGACCAAAAAGGTGATAAAAGTATACTCCCTACTCAAAATAACCTATTTAAACCATGACAAAACACCACTGATAGCTGTCAACCTGCTCAAAACACCACAAAAAGGATTAAACATACCTGTTTCATAGTAAAAATGAATCATATATAGGTAAAAACATTAAATTTGAATAAAATAATGCAATAAATGACTATAAATACTCAATTTGACTATTCATTTTTACGATTTCACATTTACCTTCAACAACGAGAGTTTTGGAGCACTTTTTCCCTCGATCTTCTACATCTGATTATGGCCAATCTAGTAGATCATTTCGAGTACCATTTCTTCTAGGTAGGAGCTAAAACCATTCTCTTTCATTTGATGGTACATTTTTTTTTTCATGTCAATTTTCTAAGTTTTTGAGGGCCCTGGGGTTACTGAAACACACCGTAGGACCTTTTAGTGTCTATGAGTCATTAGTGATCAAATGTACTCTTTCCATGTGATTGATAAGGTCTTAGGGTGAAATTGTTAGATTTTCAAATAAAATTTTCAATTAAAATTTGACATCTCTTTGTTTTCATATGGTCATTGGTTATTGTCTAGGTCATTTCTACTCCCTCCACTTGTTTAAGGTCACCCTCATCCATCATGGTCATGTTATTTTTCCCCTATCCTAGGTCATCAAAAGATTCAGTGGGTCATCATCTAAGTCATGGTCTAGGATTCACATTTGATGGTCCTCATCATATCATTCATCAAAAGAAAAAAAAGGGAGTCATGTCATCCATTTTTGTCACCATCATGGGAGTTAGCAATTAGGGAACAAAAATAATCAAGGTAACATTTCCTTTTGAAGAAATAATGTTGCATGTTAAATCGATTAATAGTAATTTTCTCAAACGTACACATGATGTCATGTTTTCATCAAGCCAAAATCAATTTTTTTGACTTATAAAGGAGAATAAATAATTTCAAGACTTCATTCTATCCTTCCAAAACTTCAAGAGCTCCTCACTACCATTGTAACACTTACCAAAACCATCAGAAGTTCGAATTCCATCACCAATTGCTCATTTTATCATTTTGTTGTGTTTCTGTTATGCTTCTAGCAAGGTTGTTGAGCTTTTGTTTGGAGGCATAAGGAGGAAATAATAGGTTTAGTTGTCATATCAGTGTTTCAAAGCATCTCTAAACAAGTAAGTGGGGCCTTCACCAACGCTTGATGCGGTCAATTTCCTCAAAAAAGTGATTAAAATCCTTGCCTAGTGTTTCGCTGCACTTTTGTTGTATTTTTAAATTTTCATGGGATTTGCTGCACTTTACAGGAAATTCATCATGTTTCTTAGAATTCACATCCCTATTTAATCTTATCAAGCACTTCCTACCATTCCCCATGTTATCACACCCAAAATTTTCAAAAAAATAACTTGAAGTGTGTCAAGTTTGTAATTAGCTTGGTTAGGAGCATAGTATTATGAAATGATAAGTTTTATGATATGGTATAAGTTTTTATGATCACTTTAAGTTGTTAGGGGATGTATTCAAGTCATGTCAACGGAGAAAATCTGAAGTAGGTACTTTAATCAGCCTAATGTGCCAAATTTGGCCACCTGTCAGAATTTTCCTAACTCTGCAGCATTTTTAGTACAAAACTAACAGATTTCATTGTTGAAACACCTAGTAATTCTGTAGCGAATCTTACACTTGTTAAACTAAATTCGCTACGAAAGTGTGTTTTCCGACAACGGTTTTTTGCATAATGATGAGTTATCAAACTTGAAGTGTTTTGAGGTCATGCTGTCAGAATAGGGTCATCATTGAAAGTTTTAGGCATGTTTTGGCATCAATTACCATTTTCTTAATGAATCTCATCTCATTTTTCCTAATTTATCCCTCATTCCTCACGCTTTCTCTTTCATTATTGTAAGCAACTACTCAAACAGCTTGTTGTCATTATTCTTTCTCTAAAAATATACTGTCATACCAGCTCCCTATTATCATAAACAACTTGTTGTCATCACCTCATCATGGAACAGGTGTGAGTACCTTTCATTGAACAGTTGTGAATATCTCAACAAGGCCACCACTTCAAAAAAAAGGAAATGGCTACACCAAAGAAGACAAATAAAGGGGGCCTACCATTCAGGTACGAGCCTATAAGACCAAAGTTAATCATGGAAGATTCTAATTTCATAGAAATTTTTACAAGAGCAGGGTGCATTCAGTTTTGTCAAAGATGACAAGGTCATCACAAATAGATATCACAATATTTTTCATTAAACTTCAAAGGAACTTCTACAAAAGTTGGTATTCTCCATGTGCCAATTTCACGTGATAGTATTTCTCAAGCAACAGGAATCCCTAGGATAGGATAAGAATGGTTTAAAGCCACGAAGTTTGATTTAAAGGTTTGTGATGATTATCTGAAGCCTGAACATGTAGGGATAAATATGACAAAGGTATTCCCAGAACGTCTCAAAGATAACTACTCAATATTACTGATGGTGATACAGAAATACTTTACCTGCGAGGGTAAATTTCATACAATCTACATGTACCATTTCAAGTTGCTACTTCATTTTACAGGAAAAAAGCTAATAGATATCCCTTACTACCTTTTTAGAAGCCTTGGAAAAATGGCAGATAAGGTGCAAGGTAGACTTGAAAGAAGTGAAACTTCCATCTTTCACCGTGGATTGATCAAATTACTAGTGTTGGAAGAATTGAATAAACTAAACAAAGACTAGGCAACATTTTTGTTTATGAGTGTGTATGAAATATATGCTTTAACTCCAAGGAAAGCTTCTAAACCCAAGACTCTTCCTCATAGACAAGAAAATTTCAGAAACATAAGGTAATCAACAAGAAGTTTTGCAACCTGCAGTTGAAATCATGGAGATAGAAGCTAAATTCATCCAAGAAGCAACACCTCATCCAACAAATAGAAATCATGCTAAAGAACATGTCACAATTAGCAAATCTAAATCTTCTGCAAAAAGTTCTAAATGAAGCATAAAGGAAACTACTGGAGGTAAAGGCGGGCTTGACGACATTTTACAGGATATAGAGATTGCAGAGACCCATGTAGTGAAATCAGTTGCGGTAGAAGGATCCAAGGTTAAAAGGAAGGGTCTTATGGCCAAGAAATTCGATTTTTCATCTGAAGGTTCAGGTTTTCTATTTAAACCTAGAAAAACTTTCACTAGATCACAAATTTCTAAGACTGTTAAAAGTGGAAATAAGCAGCAGAGGGAAGATAAAGGAAAATAGGCAATAGTGAAAGAAATTATAGTTGTATCTCCTACTGAGACAAATGTTACTAAAGAAAAAAAAATCAACCCAAAAGAAATATTCAGAAGAAGTCTAAGGTAGACTTTCCAAAAGAGCAGCTCAAAGATAAAGAAGAAACTGTCAAACAGAGAAAGGGAAAAGAGAAAGTCACAAAGCAAACTGAAAAAGAGCTTCTTGAAGAACAGTTGAAAGAGACTAGGGAAGATTTTTTTGAAACAAAGATGGAGCTAGAAATATACAAGCAAGATAAACAATTGATAGATGAGGTGGAAAAGAAAGTGACTAATCAGGTTACTCATTTTGAAAAATCCATTAGAAAGGCCAAAAATCTGCTGAAGAGATCACAACCTTTGTGCATTATGATGAAACACACAAGGCAGAGAAATTTATGGTTGCAGGCAGAGAGGAAAACTCTTTAGATACAAGTCAAAGAATTGAAAGAACATATGGAGATGATGAAGACAAAATTAGAGAAGAAATGTTTGGAAAGAAAATTTGTAGAAGAAACTACTGAAGTTTCTTATGGAGAATCTACTGATAAATAAGAAGGTAACAATGAATAACATACCCTTTTTGTCTTACACCATCATACTTCATATTCAGGTATACTCATAGACCTTTTCTAGGCTCAAATTCTAAATGTTTCCAAATCTTTGGGAAATCAGGCAATTTTGCAGCGTATCTTAGGCTTGAAGCCCAGTTTTTGCTGCAAAATTTTTGAAGATTTCTTAGAAAAAGGTGAAGGGTAAATAAAATTTTCAAATTTTTTCTCCATGGGAAATTCCAAAGAGTATTAGAGTAGTGATAAATAGTATTAAAAAATAATATTTTTGAATGGAAACATTTTTTTATGAATATGGTTTGAAGATGCCAGCTCGCCATGCTGCCATATCATCAACGTAACAACTCCTTAATAGTAGGCAGAGCAGTTTCATGAATACAGTCAGGGTATTAATATTCTGATTGTGGTCAGTATGGTTGAAATACATGATTCCTTTCGAGGAAGTTTGGATCATCTTTAGATTAAAATGTAATAAATAGGTGTTTGAGTCATAGTAGGACTCTAACTCCTAATTCAGAAGGTGTCAATTTCTAGTTTTAAATATCTAGTTTATGGTTAGATTCGGTGTCAGTAAAAGAGTTTAATGATCTAGCCATTTGGCAGATTGGATGTAAAGACTATATGCCTATAAGTAAACAGTACTTTGATCTATGAAGGGTTGGAATATGTTACTAGAGACTTCTACTATTGTAAACATTTTCTGATCAGTAATAGAAAGTGGCTTTTAGATTCATCCTTCACCTGAGTTTCAGTCGATGTTTACATGAACACTGTCCTATGTATCTTATGAATTTATTTCAATATGTTAATGTTTTATTACTCAAAAATCGTGCTTTTAATTCTCTGAATTCCTTTCAAGAACTAAACTATTGGATATCTTTCTCAATGTCCTGCTTTCAGTATCTTAATGTTCATTACTCAGAATTCATGTTTCATGCTCTGACTGCCTTTGAACATTTATATATTGAGTAAACTCTGTATGTGTGTATTCCACCTCTATTTAAACATCTACCTACCTTAGTTTCCACAAGGACAGCCTTTTTCATTGAGATTCCTGTCACTGACTCCATATCCCAATGTAGCAAGCATTCATCTTTTCAATATGCAAATATACATAACCAAGAAACAATTTATAGAGTTATCCATCTATCTTTATCATTAACCAATAACATAAATTACTTGTGAGAGAGACCTCTTAGAATGAAGAGGCTAAGCTTCAGTTAGAAGTGGTTTGAAATAATTACTCTAAGTTGACCATTGAAGCAGCCCAAGAGGACTCAATTTGGTGATAAAATTTTGGTGCATCTACCGGTAGTTTGAAGACTAATTTCCCTAATTTTTTGTGCAAAAAAGTGAAGTTGAACTCTTGGAGGTAGCAGGAGCTCAAAATCTATTGGAGGCTGCAGAACTACCTTGGCGACTCCATTGTTGAATAATTCAAAATTTCATAGATTCATGGTGATTCCACTGGACTCATGAAGAACTTAGATGCTTCCATTATTGTTTCAAGGTATTCATGTATAGATTTTTCAAAAATTTGTGGCTTCCCAAATCTTTTTCCCAAAGATGCATATTATTTAAGGAATGGTCCAAAATTCAATGGGGAAGATTTGAGTCTGACCTTGAAGTATATATCAGATTTCCATGACTTTACTAAGCTTCTTAGAGTCAGACATGAAGATATTTTCATCATATTTTTCTATGATTCATTTCAAGGAAAATGTAAATAGTGGATTGAAATATTTCCTATCATATCTCTTAAGTCATTTGCTGAGTTTTGGCTTATTTTTGTGGAAACATGGATGGAAAAAACAGAGTTGGTGGTAGACTCTCCTTCCATTCAAGGTTTTAAATAATGGAATAATGATCATAATAATGAGGAAATGGAAGAAAAATTTTCTTTTCCTTTGTCATCTTATTCAAAGTCATTTAAGTGCAAGTCAAAAGGTAAGATTCAATTTTTGGATGAATTTGCTAAGAACATTGAGAAAGACGTTGAAGTTTTAGAAGACCAAATTCAATCCTATAGTCTTCATGATCGAGATCAGTCTTTTCAAAAAAAATTAATGGCATAACACAAAGAAAGGATGCTGCTACCTTTCTCTTTTGAGATTGAGTAAGAATACATTATTCTTGAAAATCAGTTTGATAGCACACAATTGAAATATTGTGTTGCTGAGAAAAGCATATATGAGTTGTTCAAAGCTGCAGAATGTCTTTAGAATCATCAAAAAGTTTATGTCTTCTATGATCCTATAGCTGACTACATGGAAGAGTTCTACAATCCAAATTTCCAATTATATTTTCATTATAAAGATCAGATACACCTTCTATTGCCTTGGTCATTTCAGTATCCTGTTTACTTTTGGTTCAAGAGCAGTCAAGAGGTTCAAGTGTCACATCAGATCAATGAATGGCTTCATTGGAAGTTTCATGTTGCTTGATTCAAACATGAAGATTGTAGTTGTTAGGGTAGGTAGGAGTGTGTGAAAATAAGCTCAAGTAAACTGAGCATCTCTTCAGTATGTACAGATTTGGTTTTTCAGCAGTAATCATCAAGCTTGAGCCCAAGGTGAAGGCCATAAGAGTTTGAAGAAGGCTTTTCAAATTTCATAGTTTTTATTCCAAAAGGATGGATGGCACTGCAACTACAGGCTCTTTGGTGTACCACTGGGGCACACCATCCCAAGTGGAGCCACTGTTATCACACCCAAAATTTTCAAAAAATAACTTGAAATGTGTCAAGTTTTTAATTAGCTTGGTTAGGAGCATAGTATCATGAAATGATAAGTTTTATGATATGGTGTAAGTTTTTATGATCGCTTTAAGTTGTTAGGGGATGTATTCAAGTCATGTCAAAGGAGAAAATCTGAGGCAGATACTTTAATCAAACTAATGTGTCAAATATGGCCACCTGTCGGAATTTTCCTTAGTTTGCAACATTTTTAGTACAAAACTAACCAATTTTGCTATGGAAACACCTAGTAATTTCATAGCAAATCTGAAACTTGTTAAACTAAATTCGCTACAAAAGCGTGTTTTCCTACAACGGTTTTTACATAATGATGAGTTTTCAAACTTTGAGCGTTTCACGGTCATGCTATCATAATAGGGTTATCATTGAATTTTTTAGGCACGTTTTGGCATCAATTACCATTTTCTTAATGAATCTCATCTCATTTTCCCTAATTTATCCCTCATTCCTCACGCTTTCTCTTTCATTATTGTAAGCAGCTACTCAAACAACTCGTTGTCATTGTTCTTTCTCTAAAAATCTACTGTCATACCAGATCCCTATTGTCATAAATATATTTCTGTCATCAACTCTTCATGGAATAGGTGTGAATATCTAAAGAAGGCCACTCGTGCAAAACAAAGGAAATGGCTACACCAAAGAAGATAAATAAAGGATGCCTACCATTCAGGTACGAGCTTATAAGCCCAAAGTTAATCATAGAAGATCCCAATTTCGTAGAAATTTTTACAAGATAAGGGTGCGTTCATTTTTTTCAAAGATTACAAGGTCATCACAAACATATATCACAATATTTTTCATTAAACTTCAAAGGAACTTCTACGAAATTTGGTATTCTCCATGTGCCAATTTCACTTGATAGTATTTCTCAAGCAACAGGAATCCCTAGGACAGGAGAAGAATGGTTTAAAGCCATGATGTTTGATTTAAATGTTTGTGATGATTATTTGAAGCCTGAACATGTAGGGATATGTTGGAACACCTAATCCTACATGGGTAGGTGTGGAATGCGAAAAGTCACAATGGAGTCCAAGTGACCTTGGAATATGAAACCAAGAGTCACACCATTGTACTATAAATGTACATCATGTATAATGGAAAAAATAAGAAAGCCTCACGCTTATCTTTTATTGTGTGTTGAGTCTTGTGTGTGTGCATTCTTCTCCTCATACACCATGTGTGTGCTTCAACATGGTGTTTAACATGGTATCAGAGCGGGCGATTGCTGGCCCTGCTCCAAACTGAGTGAGCCATTTGTGTTTATGGCCTGTGCATATCTGCAAAAATTCTTGACATTTTTGTAGCACTTAGAGTTTCTGCAGCAGTGTTTTTGCAGCCATTCAGAAGTGTTTTGAAGAGGAGCAGCATTCAAAATCCCAGCATTCAGAAATTGACTTTGAAGAAGAGCAGCAGTGGTGTTGAAGAAGCACATCTGAAGGTTGATTTCTTCCTGCAATTTCTGCCCATTAAATTTTGCATTTTGAAGAGCTGCTGAAAATTGTTTAAATTGAATTTCTGAAGAAGTTTTTGGTTTTTAATGGAAAATAATTTCTGAGTTTTTCCATTGAAAATTTATGCAATTCTGCGTTTTTCTGCTGCTGGACTACTGGAAAAATTTCTAAGTTTTCTCTGCCATATCTGGAAAATTTTTTATTCTCTGAGAAATTTCTTAAGTTTGTACCTGCAGTATACCTATTTTAAATTCTCTATTTTACTAATTTCTCTGCAAAATTCTTCAAGCCTTCCAGCCCTCCTCTCTGTTGTTTTAAATTAAAAAATTAAAAAAAATTAAAAAAATAAAAAATTCCTGCAACCCTTATCACTCCACAAATCTCAAAACTCCACACACTATATTTTTCTGAGCACTTCATACGCCACTCAAGGCCCTCACCAACGCTCCCCCTTGTCGCTCCTCCCCACACCTCTCGCCATACATTATCAATCTCACCTCACTCACCCCACCCTATCTCTCACGGCAGCACCCTCACACTCTAACCACAACACATCATCTCTCAACCCCCCTACATCCCTGCCGGCCCTCCTTACAATGTTACGCTCTTCCCCTCCCATATACGCCTCACTGCCCTAACACAGGCCCTCACCACAGCCTGCCAACCTCGCCCTTACTCTCCCTTAACCTATGCTCACACCTTACCTGCTTTTCCACGGCACATACTACCGCACCTTACCTGCTTTCCCACGCACACGCTCCTTTACACCTTACTACGCCTTCACCCTCACACCTCACGAGTTCTGCAAACCCCTACTCCCCACGCGCTCCCTTCCCACCTGCCACTCCTCCCAACTCTCGGCACTTCTCCCAACAGCGCGCTCACTCAACCGTCCTCCCTTCTCCCTGCGTAGACCCCCTCAAACCCTTCGACTCCTTTCTTCACTTACGCGTGGCTGCTCGCCTTCCAGCCCTCACGGCCATAAATTTTTTTACCATGCTTCATTCTTTAAAGTTCGACCTTTTCTAAAATTCCCTCCCCTCCCACGATTTTTAAAATTCGACCTTACATTTTTAAATTCCCCCCATTTTTTAATTAATTCCCATATCTTATTAATCCTCTTTTTTAATATTCCCTCCCCACCCCCATTTAAAATTCCATCCCTTTCCATTTTCAATTTATTTTTTTTAATTAATTTAATTAATTTTTAATTAAAAAAAAAAAAAAACAGCAGAGAGAGAGGGAGAGAAAGAGAGGAAAGAGAGAGACATGAACAACAGAAAGGAAGAGGAAATGACATAATGATAAATTGCCTACATAGAGGAGAAAAGAGAAGATTTGACATTGTGTGATTTGTGACATAAGGGTGATTTTTTGAAGAATTGACATTGGAAGACAAGTTTGCCATACATTTGAATTGACTACCCTAAGTTACTGATGGTGATACAAAAATACTGTACCTGCGAGGGTAGATTTCATACAATATACATGTATCATTTCAAGTTGCTACTTCATTTTACATGATAAAGCTAATGTATATCCCTTAATACCTTTTTAGAATCCTTGGAAAAATGGCAGATAAGGTGCAAGGTAGACCTGAAAGATGTGAAACTTCCATCTTTCACCATGGATTGATCAAATTACTAGTGTTGGAAGAATTGAATAAACTAAGCAGAGACTAGGAAACCTTTTTGTTTATGAGTGAGTATGAAATAGATTCTCTAACTCCAAGGAAATCTTCTAGATTCTCTAACTCCAAGGAAAGCTTCTAAACCCAAGACTCTTACTCCTAGACAAGAAATGAATACCATTGCAAAAAAAAAATGTGATCAACAGGAAGGTTTTCAACCTATAGCTGAAATCATGGAGATAGAAGCTGAATTCATCCAAGAAGAAGCACCTCATCCAAAAACTAGAAAGCATGCTAACGAACATGTCACAATTAGAAAATCTAAATCTGTTGCAAAAATTTCTAAAAGAAGCATAAAGGAAACTACTGGAGGTAAAGACAGGCTTGAAGACATTTTACAGGCTATAGACATTGCAGAGACCCCTGTAGTGAAAGCAGTTGAGGTAGAAGTATCCAAGGTTAAAAGGAAGGGTCCTATGGCCAAGAAATTAGATTTTTCATCTGAAGGTTCAGGTTTTCTATTTAAACCTAGAAAACCTTTCACTAGATCATATATTTTTGAGACTGTTAAAAGTGGAAATAAGTAACAGAGGGAAGATAAAGGAAAAGAGTTAGTAGTGGAAGAAATCATAGTTATATCTCCTACTAAGAAAGATGTTACTAAATAAAAAAAAATTAACCCAAAAGAAAGATTCAGAAGCAGTCTAAGGTAGAATTTCCAAAAGAGTAGCTCAAAAATTAAGAAGAAGTCATCAAACATAAAAATGAAAAAGAGAAAGTCACAGAGAAAACTGAAAAAGAGCTTCTTGAAGAACAGTTGAAAGAGACTAGGGAAGAGTTGTTTGAAACAAAGATGGAGATGGAAAGATACAAGCAAGATAAACAGTTGATAAATGAGGTGGAAAAGAAAGTGACTGATCAGGATACTCATTTTGAAAAATCCATTAGAAAGGCCAAAAATCTACTGAAGAGATCACAGCCTTTGTGCATTATGATGAAACACACAAGATAGAGAAATTTATGGTTGCGGGCAGAGAGGAAAAGTCTTCAAAGACAAGTCAAAGAATTGAAAGAACATATGGAGATGATGAAGATAGAATTAGAGAAGAAAATTTTGGAAATAAAAGTTGTAGAAGAAACTACTGAAGTTTCTTATGTAGAATCTGCTAATAAATAAGAAGGTAACAGTGAATAACATACCCTTTTTCTCTTACACCATCATACTTCATATTCAGGTATACTGATATACCTTTTCTCAGCTCAAATTCTAAATTTTGCCAAATCTCTGGGAAATTAGGCAATTCCGCAGCGTATCCTAGGCTTGAAGCCCAGCTTTTACTGCGGAATTTTCGAAGATTTCTTTTTGGTTTGAAGCCACTTAAACTAACTTGGTTAAGGAAATTTAAGGTTTGTGTTTAAATTTTTTGGATCACCTAACACCCTCCAATGGTAAAAAGTAGTAGAGGTACATCACAGATGACCTAATTTTTTTCGTTATGGAATTTCGCTACGAAAGTAGCTTAAAACTATGTTTTGACAGCAAGGTCATTTTTTGGAAAAAGGTGAAGGATAAATAAATTTTTCAAAATTTTTCTCCATTGGAAATTCAAAAGAGTATCAGAGTAGTGATAAAGAGTATCAGAACATAAAATTTCTGAATTTAAACATTTTGTTATGAATATGGTTTGAAGATGTCAGCTCACCATGTTGCCATATCATCAACGTAACAACTCCTTAATAGTAGGCAGAGCAGTTTCATGAATACAGTTAGGGTATTAATGTTCTGATTGTGATCAGTATGGTTGAAATACATGATTCCTTTCAAGGAAGTTTGGATCATCTTTATATTGAAATGTAATAAGTAGGTCTTTGAATCATAGTAGGACACTAACTCCTAATTCAGAAGGTTTCAGTTTCTAGTTTTAAATATCTAGTTTGTGGTTAGATTAGGTGTCAGTAAAAGAGTTTAATGATCTAGCCATTTGGAAGATTGGATGTAAAGGCTAGATGCCTATAAGTAAACATATGTTACTAGAGACTTCTACTATTGTAAACATTTTCTGATCAATAATAGAAAGTGGCTATTGGATTCATCCTTCACCTGAGATTCATTCGATGTTTTCATGAACACTGTCCTATGTATCTTATGACTTTATGTCAATATGTTAATGTTTGATTACTCAGAATTCATGCTTTGCATGCTATGACTTCCTTGCAAGCACTAAACTATTGGATATCTTTCTCAAGGTTCTGCTTTCATTATCTTAATGTTCATTACTCAAAATTCATGTTTCATACTCTGACTTCCTTTGAACATTTATATATTGAGTAAACTCTATATGTCTGTTTTCCACCTTCATTTAAACATCTACATGCCTCAGCTTCCACAAGGAGTGCCTTTTTCATTGAGATTCCTGTCACTGACTCCACAGCCCAATGGTAGCAAGAATTCATCTTTTCAACCTATAAATATACATAACCAAGACACAATTTATAGAGTTAACCATCTATATTTATCATTAACCAATATAATAAATTACCTGTGAGAGAGCCCTCTCAGGCTGAAGAGGCTAAGATTTAGTTAGAAGTGGTTTGAAACAATTACTCCAAGTTGACCATTGAAGCAGCCCAAGAGGACTCAATTTGGTGATAACATTTTTGTGCATCTACTGGGAGTTTGAAGACTAATTTCCCGAAGTTTTTGTGCAAAAAAGTGAAGTTGAACTCTTGGAGGTAGCAGGAGCTTAGAATCTGTTGGAGGCTGTAGAACTACCTTGGCAACTCCATTGTTGAAGAATTCAAAATTTCATAGATTCATGGTGATTCCACTCGACTCATGAAGAACTCAGATGTTGCCATTCTTGTTTCAAGGTATGCATGTATATATTTTTCAAAAAATTATGGCTTCCCACAAAGATACATATTATTTAAGGAATGGTCCAAAATTCAATGGGGAAGATTTGAGTCTGACCTTGAAGTATATATCAGATATTCGTGACTTTACTAAGCTTCTTAGAGTCAAACATGAAGATATTTTCATCATATTTTTCTATGATTCATTTCAAGGGAAATGTAAATAGTGGATTGAAAAATTTCCTATCAGATCTATTAAGTCATTTTCTGAGTTTTTGCTTATTTTTGTGGAAACATGGATGGAAAAAACAGATTTGGTGGCAGACTCTCCTTCCATTCAAGGTTTTAAACAATGGAATAATGATCATAATAATGAGGAAATGGATGAAAATTTTTCTTTGTCTTTTTCATCTTATTTAAAGTCATTTAAGTGCAAGTCAGAAGATAAGATTCAATTTTTGGATGAAGTTTCTAAGAACATTGAGAAAGACATTGAAGTTTTAGAAGACCAAATGCAATCCTATAGTCTTCATGATCGAGATTAGTCTTTTCAAAAAAATTTAATTCCAGAACACAAAAGGAGGATGCTACTACCTTTCTCTTTTGAGATTGAGGAATAATACCTTATTCTTGAAAATCAGTTTGATAGCACACAACTAAAATCTTGTGTTGCTGAGAAAAGCATATATGAGTTGTTCAAAGCTGCAGAATGTCTTGAGAATCATCAAACAAATTATGTATTCTATGATCCTATAGCTAACTACATGGAAGATTTCTACAGTCCAAATTTCCAGTTATATTTTCATTATGAAGATCAGATGCATCTTATGTTTCCTTGGTCATTTAAATATCCTGTTTACTTTTGGTTCAAGCGCAGTCAAGAGGTTCAAGTGTCACATCAGATCAATGAATGGCTTCATTGGAAGTTTCATGTTGCTTGATTCAAACATGAAGACTGCAGTTGTTAGGGTAGGTAGAAGTGTGTGTGAATAAGATCAAGTAAACTAAGCATCTCTTCAGTATGTACAGATTTGGTTTTACAACAGTAATCATCAAGCTTGAGCCCGAGGTGAAGGCCATAAGAGTTTGAAGAAGGATTTTCAAATTTCATATTTTTTATTCCAAAAGGATGGATGGCACTAGAACTACAGGTTCTTTGGTGTACCACAGGGGCACACCATCCCAAGTGGAGCCACTGTTATCACACCCAAAATTTTCAAAAAAATAACTTGAAGTGTGTCAAGTTTGTAATTAGCTTGGTTAGGAGCATAGTATCATGAAATAGTAAGTTTTATGATATGGTATAAGTTTTTATGATCGCTTTAGGTTGTTAGGGGATGTATTCAAGTCATGTCAAAGGAGAAAATCTAAAGTAGATACTTTAATCAACCTAATGTGTCAAATCTGGCCACCTGTCGGAATTTTTCTGAGTCTGCAACATTTTTTGTACAAAACTAACAGATTTCGCTACGGAAACACCTAGTAATTCCGTAGTGAATCTGACACTTGTTAAACTAAATTTGCTATGAAAGCGTGTTTTCCTGCAACATTTTTTTGCATAATGATGAGTTTACAAACTTTGAGTGTTTCGAGGTCATTCTATCAGAATAGGATCATCATTGAAAATTTTAGGCACGTTTTGGCATCGATTACCATTTTCTTAACGAATCTCATCTCATTTTTCCTAATTTATTCTTCATTCCTTGTGCTTTCTCTTTCATTATTGTAAGCAAGTACTCAAACAACTCGATGTCATTTTTCTTTCTCTAAAAATAGACTATCATACCAGCTCCCTATTGTCATAAACAACTTGTTGTCGTCACCTCTTCACAGAACAGGTGTGAGTACCTTTCATTGAATAGGTGTGAATATCTAAATAAGGCCACCCATGCAAAACAAAAGAAATGGCTACACTAAAGAAGACAAATAAAGGAGGCCTACCATTCAGGTACGAGCCTATAAGCCCAAAGTTAATCATGGCAGATCCCAATTTCGTAGAAATTTATAAAAGAGCAGGGTGCATTCAGTTTTTTCAAATATACAAGGTCATCACAAACAAATATCACAAGAACTTCAATGAAAGTTGGTATTCTCCCTGTGCCAATTTCACCCGATAATATTTCTCAAGCAATAGGAATCCCTAGGACAGTAGAAGAATGGTTTAATAAAGCCACAAAGTTTGATTTAATGGTTTGTGATGATTATCTGAAGCCTGAACATGTAGGGATAAATATTACTAAAGTTATTCCCAGAACCTGTCTAAAAGATAACTGCTCTAAGTTATTGATGGTGATACAGAAATACTTTACCTGTGAGGGTAGATTTCATACAATATACATGTATCATTTCAAGTTTATACTTCATTTTATAGGAAAAAAGATAATTTATATCTTGTACTACCTTTTTAGAATCCTTGGAAAAGTGCAGATAAGGTGCAAGGTAGACCTGAAAGAAGTGAAACTTCCATCTTTCACCGTGGATTGATCAAATTAATAGTGTTGGAAGAATTGAATAAACTAAGCAAAGACTGGGCAACCTTTTTGTTTATGAGTGGGTATAAAATAGATGATTTAACTCCAAGGAAAGCTTCTAAACCCAAGACTCTTACTTCTAGACAAGAAATGAATACCATTGCAGAAACATAAGCTGATCAACAAGAAGGTTTGCAACCTACAACTGAAATCATGGAGATAGAAGCTAAATTCATCCAAGAAGCAACACCTCATCCAACAACTAGCAAGCATGCTAAAGAACATGTCACAATTAGAAAATATAAATATATTGCAAAAAGGTATAAAAGAAGCATAAAGGAAACTACTGGAGGTAAAGGTAGGCTTGAAGACATTTTATAGGCTATAGACATTGCAGAGACCCCTGTAGTGAAAGAAGTTGAGATAGAAGGATACAATTTTAAAAGGAAGGGTCTTATGGCCAAGAAATTATATTTTTCATCTGAAGGTTCAGGTTTTCTATTTAAACCTAAGAAACCTTTCACTAGATCATAGATTTCTGAGACTGTTAAAAGTGGAAATAAGCAGCAGAGGGAAGATAAAGGAAAAGAGGCAGTAGTGGAAGAAATCATAGTTATATCTCCTACTGAGATAGATTTTACTAAAGAAAAAAAAATCAACCCAAAAGAAAGATTCAGAAGCAGTCTAAGGTAGATTTTCCAAAATAGCAGCTCAAAGGTTAAGAAGAAGTTGTCAAACAGAGAAAGGGAAAAGATAAAGTCACAGAGAAAATTGAAAAAAAAGCTTCTTGAAGAATAGTTGAAAGAGACTAGGGAAGAGTTGTTTGAAACAAATATGTAATATCCCCAAAAGGGAGAATGCAACAATACTTCACACAATATAAGAACTTGCAGCAAGATAAACAATAAATTTAAGTACAAATCAGAATATGCAGAAAGAGTTGAGCCATTTTATTATATTGGAGATGATTTAGTTACACAAGTACAAGAGATAGGTAGATCTAGCCAAGAAAATGAGCTAGGATCACCCTGAAAACATGTGTGAAGCAGGTACAGCGTAACTGTTGAGGCTCTGCAGCAAATACTGCACTATCTCTTCAGCAGAATATAAACATATGGTTGCAGGCTGAAAATAGAAATGCAGATCTACTCAAAACTGGAGCTCTGATGATACCAAGATTCAAGATCTGTCCAATATGATGGATTCCCAAGATAACCCAGAAAGGATTTTCCAAATCTGCAACTTTGGAAAATCACCTCCCTAGGATTTGATCCTTGATCTGCTGGGAAATACAGATCTGAAGCTATATTTGAAGAATAGATGGCTAAAATATGTGCTCAGATCAGATCTATGCTTGAAGGGTTGATCCCTTCCTCAGATCTATGATCTAGAAGCTCTAGATCTAGCTTCTCAATCCTCCAAAAGATGATTGCAGCTGCTACAACACAACTGCCTCTGAAAACTGCGCTGTGAGGGAAAGAGAGGCCTTCTACCTACTGAAATATGCTGCAATAAACTCCAGGCTGATGGTGATATTGATGGAAATGTGAGGGGATGATCCCTCACGGGATTGCTAGCTGAAATACTAGCAACTTCCTTCCTCCTTTTAGATCTGCAATATGGACATCGTTATTCTTGAGAAGAATATTGCTGCTAGGAGGTCAATAAATTTTTTCCTGATGCCAGATCTGCAATGTGGCTCTGGGAGTGCTGAAATATAATCCCAAGTGATGGGAATAATCCCTCACCTTGTTCTCTAGCTGAAGTACTGAAGACAACTTTCACCTTCCAAACTGAACTTCAGAAAACTGCAGTTTTTTCAATATGAATGTTCTGCAGAAAGTAGAAAATGGAAATGGCACTTAAAGCCTAATGTATAATGAGGTACAACCCTCTTCCTTAGAGATCACTCAAATAAAGAGGAGGGATTCCCGCCCAGGAACACCCTGTGCTAAACAACACCTGCAATCTCTGATAAACAACCCAAGAATGCAGTGGAATGTCACTTGACAATTCCAGATCTAAAAGATCATACATCAAATAGTCCAAGATTCCTTTCACCTTTGCCTTCATCTCCTTTATAATGATTGAGCCATCCCAAGCCTTGGCCCTAATCTCAACTGCGCAGTCTCATGTGGACAATATCCTCCAAGTGGGACTGCGTTATTTGACCAAATCAACCAAACAGTCTAGGTGCAATGTACACCTCCTCCATCATGTGTGCTTCATTCCTCCACCACTTGATCATTAATGCTCAATGACCCTTTGTTTGACATCTTCAAGATCTTAGTTGACTGAATCAACCCTCCATGATCTCTCTCATTAAATGAGACATGATCTCCAATCTCATTCACATTAGTAGTTGCTTAACTACCTCTTTTTGGAGATCTAGTCTAAATTAATCCACATTCACGCACACAAAGTGGATATTTATTCTTATTGAGGATTTTGGGTCCCTCCACCCTTTTATTTACTTAATTCATTAATAAAATCAAGGACTCTAATATTCCAAATGTGATGCAAAAATTTTGGAATATTACAAAATATGGAGCTAGAAAGATACAAGCAAGATAAATAGTTGATAGATGAGGTGGAAAAGAAAGTGACTAATTAGGTTACTCATTTTGAAAAATCCATTGGAAAGGCCAAAAATCTACTGAAGAGATCACATCCTTTGCGCATTATGATGAAATACACAAGGTGGAGAAATTTATGGTTGCAAACTAGAGGAAAAGTCTTCAGATACGAGTCAAATAATTGAAAGAACATATGGAGATGATGAAGACAGAATTATAGAAGAAAGGTTTGGAAAGAAAAGTTGTAGAAGAAACTACTGAAGTTTCTTATGAAGAATATGCTGATAAATAAGAAGGTAACAATGAATAACAGACCCTTTTTGTATTACACCATCATACTTCATATTTAGGTATACTGATAGACATTGTTTCGGCTCATATTATAAATTTTTCCAAATCTCTGGGAAATTAGGCAATTCCATAGCGTATCCTAGGCTTGAAGCCCAGTTTTTGCTGCGAAATTTCTGAATATTTCTTTTTGGTTTGAAGCCAGTTAAATTGACCTGGTTAAGGAAATTTAAGTTTTGTGTTTAAATATTTTGAATCACCTAACACCCTCCAATGGTCAAAAGTAGCAAAGATACATCACAGATGACCTAATTTTTTTTGCTACGAAATTTCTCTACGAAAGTAGCTTAAAACTACGTTTTGACAACAGGGTCAGTTTTTGGAAAAAGGTGAAGGGTAAATAAATTTTTCAAAGTTTTTCTCCATGGGAAATACCAAAAAGTAGCAGAGAAGTGATAAAGAGTATCAGAACAGAAGATTGCTGAATGGAAAAATTTTGTCATGAATATGGTTTGAAGATGCCAGGTCACCATGATGCCATATCATCAATGTAACAACTCCTTAATAATAGGACGAGAAGTTTCATGAATACAGTCAGGGTATTAATGTTCTAATTGTGGTTAGTATGGTTGAAATACATGATTCCTTTCGAGGAATTTTGGATCATATTTAGATTAAAATGTAATAAGTAGGTGTTTGAGTCATAGTAGGACTCTAACTCCTAATTCAGAAGGTGTCAGTTTCTAGTTTTAATATCTAGTTTGTGGTTATATTAGGTGTCAGTGAAAGAGTTTAATGATCTATAAATTTGGTAGATTGGATGTAAAGGCTAGATGCCTATAAGTAAACAGTACTTCTATGTATGAAGGGTTGGAATATGTTACTAGAGACTTCTACTATTTTAAACATTTTTTGATCAGTACTAGAAAGTGGCTATTGGATTCATCCTTCACCTGAAATTCATTTGATGTTTTCATGAACACTATCCTATGTATCTTATGTGTTTATGTCAATATGTTAATGTTTGATTACTCAAAATTCGTGCTTTGCATGCTCTGACTTCCTTTCAAGCACTAAAATATTGGATATATTTCTCAATGTCCTTCTTTCAGTATCTTAATGTTCATTACTCAGAATTCATGTTTCATGCTATGACTTCCTTTGAACATTTATATATTGAGTAAACTCTATATGTGTGTTTTCCACCTTCATTTAAACATCTACATGCCTCAGCTTCCACAAGGAGAGCCTTTGTCATTGAGATTCATGTCACTGACTCCATAGCCCAATGGTAGAAAGAATTCATCTTTTCAACCTGTAAATATACATAACCAAGACACAATTTATAGAGTTAGCCATCTATCTTTATCATTAACCAATATAATAAATTAACTGTGAGAGAGCCCTCTCAGATTGAAGAGGCTAAGCTTTAGTTAGAAGTGGTTTGAAACAATTACTCCAAGTTTACCATTGAAGCAGCCCAAGAGGACTCAATTTGGTGATAACACCCCACACTCAAACAAACTCATTTTATCATTTACCCTCACAACCCTAGCTAGTTGTTGCGCTTTTTGCCTAGGGTTGTGTTTTCCCTTTTTTACCCCTCTTTCCTTAATAAAATTGAGAAATTACACTTCCATTTCCTTCTTAAAACATATCCCTACCCCCCATAATTTTCTCATAAATTATCCTATCCTCCTTCTCCTTCATTCCCTCCCCTCAAGTTGAAGCGCTTTTAGCCCTGTTTTGCAAATCAAATCCTTTGCCTCCCCTTCATAACCCCTTTCCCGTGAGAAAAACTTCCTCATACCATTGTTTGCATTCAATTTCAATTAAAATGGTAATTCTACATCTCCTGCACCATGGAAACATCATAGACCAAAAAGAAGGAGGTGATTGGCATGTTTTTTAGGGTTTTGAGGTCATTTGCTGCATATAGGGAAAATTTTGCTATAAAATAGCTTTTTGACCGAATGGAGATGAATTGTAAAAATGAGAAAGAGGTTTTTTTCAATAATAGACCAAAGCAAAAAAACCTCCTTCATTTTCTACACAGGTTTCATATATTGGGAGATATTAAACTTTCTTAGAGGCCTATTTCAGAAAATCAAATTCTCCAATTTAATTTCTTGTCTTAGTCATTATTGTGTGGCATAGATTCCAAGAATATGGGAATGAATTTCAAAAAAATGAAAAAGGGTTTTCTTAAAAAAATATTATCTACAAAAAACTCTCCCATTTTTGTAAACAATTTGATGGTGAAAGAGATATTAATCCATATTTTACCCCTATTTTTACAAAAAAACGTAAAAAATTGACTACCCAGAAACACAACAAGTAGTTGTTGCGCTTTTTCTCAGGAGGTATAAATGCATAATTTCAAGCATGTGGAGATATATTATGTATAGTTTGATGTCAAGCCACGTTTTTAGGGGTTTCGAGTCACCCAAATATCAAGCCCAAGTTTCTGGTAAAACTTTGCTGCATTTTTGGGAAACATTTGATGCATTTCTGTGTTTGGGCCATTTTCACTACACGTGAAGGTCAAAGGTCAACTTGGTCGATGTAACAGCTGGATCATGAGTTTTTTATTATTAATAGGCTTATCAATAGTCATATTTTTAAATAATATTATGATTAATGCCTTACGAGAAAATCTCAATTAGTTAGCTAAAAGAAGGGAAAGTTGTTTCTAACTTCCCTAGGGTTAGGCAATCAGTCATTAGGCTCATTAATTAGTTGCTATGGATCAGGATTTGAATTCTAGGGGTGGAATCTTGTTTTTTTCTATATTTACTCAGGATCAAGTCAATGTGAGGGTTGGATATTTGAATTTCACAGTCTTTTAGCACTAGTGTACTTGACTCTTTGCAGAAGTGATTTACAGGTAGTTGCAGCTATTTTTATGGGATTATTGTGATGTGGTTAGTGAAAGTGTTTTTCTCCATTTTTCCTTATGCATATGATGATAAAGTTTTTCTAACAGCCATCTATTTTATTCTTGTGTTAATCTCATAATTTTTAAATATGATACATTGCCTTATTTGCTCTGTTTTGTCTGATATTGTCACATAAGGGTTTTATCTTCTAGTAAATTAATTCATACATGTATGCTCATTTTACTCCTTCTACATGATTTCCTCCTCACCACACTTTAATGAAAAATTCAATTTGTGCTGCTGACTACAGCTACCTTGCCTCATTCTATGTCTGTAACTGGCCTTTTGAAATACCTGATCGAGTTCCTAAAACTGGTGCTTCTTATCCAAAAACCCTAATCAAACCCTACTGAGTTAACCCTGACCTTCTGCTCTTATTTCATTCTTCATTCATAATCCTGTCCTGAAGATGGATCCCCATTGGGATTCGAAACATCGACCATTGTTTCTTAACACTGTGGATAATTCAGAAATTTCTGTAGCAAACGATAACCATAGAAGCTTAAAAACCTTAACTAATATAAAACCTTTATATTCTCTAGTCATTTACATTGGTTGTGAGCTTGATATATAGAGCCCTCTCTGGTTTGGTAGGGCTAGATACCAAGTCTAAAGTTGGTTTTTGGTTACCTCTTTGGTTTCCTTTCTCAGCCTTGAGAAACTAAGGAGCCCTACTAGGACCAATTCACCCCCCATGTCGAAACATGCATTGCACCTAGGAATACTATCACTGCTGGGAGTGGTGGTACACTCTATTTTTCACTACAGGGGTGCGTTGGGTGAAAAATGCTCAATAGTTTATCAGTTTTCACTCAATTTTTTTCAATTTTTTTCATTAAAAAATCATAATTGATCCTTTCTTTATGTTTCAGGTGTTCATTAGCACAAAATTGCATTCATTTGGAAATAAATAGAACATGAAGAGTAATATTTTACCACAACAAATGATCCTGCCACTATCCAGGCACTAAAAAACTATGGGTTATTGAATTTCTTCTGGCTACCTAACACGAGGAAACAAATGGAGTTGTTGAAATATCTCGTTTGTTCATGGGATGGTCAAGTACAAGCATTCATTTTTGGGGAACATATGCTCGAGATCAAGGTGGATGATATCTACTTTATTACAGGGTTATCCAAGAGGGGTTCCCCCATCTCTCTTCTAGGTGGGAGGAGTGGTGGGGAGACCACAAAAAACTATATCAACACCTATTGCAAACCTCGAGCCCAACCTACTAGGGATGGAAAGATCAATATCAAAGATGTGACCTAGTTACCTTTGAGGAAGATCCTATTTATCATTGCTATGTTTACAGGTAGCTCGACACTCTATGTAGAGAATTGATCATACATGCAATATGGAATAGAAGCTTGAAAACCATAACTAATATAAAACCCTTATATTCTCTAGTCATTTCCATTGGTTGTGAGCTTGATATAGAGAGAGACCTCTCTGGTTTGGTAGGGCTAGATACCAAGTCTAAAGTTGGTTTGTGGTTACCTCTTTGGCTTCCTTTCTCATCCTTGAGAAACTAAGCAGCCCTAACAGGACCAATTCACCCCCCATGTCGAAACATGCATTGTACCTAGGAATACTATCACTGTTGGGAGTGGTGCTACACTCTATTTTTCACTAAAGGGGTGCGTTGGGTTAAAAATGCTCAATAGTTTGTCAGTTTTCACTCAAATTTTTTCAATTTTTTTCATTAAAAAAATCTTAATGAATCCTTTATTTATGTTTCAGGTGTTCATTAGCAAAAAATGGCATTCATTTGGAAATAAATAGAACATGAAGAGTAATATTTTACCACAACAAATGATCTTGCCACTATCCAGGCACTAAAAAACTATGGGTTGTTGAATTTCTTCTGGCTACCTAACATGAGGAAACAAATGGAGTTGTTGAAATATCTCGTTTGTTCATGGGATGTTCAAGTACAAGCATTCATTTTTGGGGAACATATGCTCGAGATCAAGGTGGATGACATCTACTTTCTTACAGGGTTATCCAAGAGGGGTTCCCCCATCTCTCTTCTAGGTGGGAGGAGTGGTGGGGAGACCATGAAAAACTATATCAACACCTATTGCAAACCTCGAGCCCAGCCTACTAGGGATGGAAAGATCAATATCAAAGATGTGATCTGGTTACCTTTGAGGAAGATCCTATTTATCATTGCTATTTTTACAGGTAGCTCGACACTCCATGTAGCGAGTTGATCATACATGCAGTATGGAATAGAATGTCTAGCACCAGCAATGTTCAACTAGAGTGACAATGTCCTAGACAATATGAAGGAAAAGCTGACCAAAGAAAAAGAGGGGAAATTGAAAAAAATTGGTTCTGATTCGATCTTAGTCTCTTTTTCTTTATAGAGTGCCATTACTTTAGCCTCAACAGGCTATTCTCAAGCCTATAGATCTGAGGGTACCATAGATGAGGAGGTGGATAGATCATATGGCTCTACATGTAGGTCCGTCGACAATCATTTTTTCACCAACCTTCTTTGGATCATTGCGCAGACATTTCATCATGATTGATGATTATCCTTATGCAAGGATGGGTTTTCATGATGATCCCAAGCTTATGCTTCCTGAGGGTGAGAAATGGGATGCTTCATGTAAAAATATTTTGAACATTAAGTTTTTGAAATTTCTACAATTTGTTTTGTGTTTTTTGATGTTTTCGAGACTAAACTATTTGATGTTTCATGTAGATGTTGGATCATTTCAACCAGTGGGTGCATCATATCATTGTCATGTGGGAGGAAAACCACATGAGGAGGTAGTGGTACCAGTACAAGATTTTGTGGTAGGATAGGATGTGCTACGGGATCTTGAGGTAGTCAATATCCTATTAGAGGTGGAGCACCACATGGAGGGATGACCCACGGGGTTGATGAGATTGTAGTTGATCAGGTTCCCATGTGACTTCAACAATAGGCTATTAGAGTGCCAAGTTTTATTGGTTGATTGTTGTGCAAAATGGCTCACGTAGTGTATTTTAATCATGAGCACCATTGATTAATCTACTTATATTTTTGCATGTATTTTTTCATCTGGGTGATGTATCCATATGTATTGGGGCACAAGTTTTTGTAAAATCATACTTATGTCTATCTATATATATATATATATATATATATATATATATATATATATATATATATATGTTTTCAGTGTTTCCTATCTCCTATTATGTTTCAATATGATGTGATGTGAATTGAAATTTATTTACATTCGGTGCAAATGTCTATCTAAAACATGATTAGCTAGGGCATCTGCTAATGTGTTTATATTTCTAGAAATGTATTCATATTGTGTGAAATCTAAATTTCTTTCTAGAAGGTGTAATATCAAAACCATGCGAAGTATGGCGGGGTTTCTAACCAAATACACATTTGAAATTTGTAGTACTACGAGTTTGGAGTCAAGTATGATGACCAAATGACGGATACCATGTGAAATAGCATCAGATAATAGCTCAACCATTGCACTATAATCAACGATGTTGTTTTTCAAGCAACCAATGCAAATCCCTTGCATACTCACCAATTCACCATTTGGAGAAAACATATACCATGTTGTGGAAGATATGTTCCGAGTACTATGACTAGCACCATCAGCATAATTGATGTAGAGTTCAAGGGATGTCAACATATGCAAACCAAACGTAAACGAGATCAAAAAAAACCATGGGAAACTCTAAAATGACACACTACAAACACACTCAAGAACACCTATAGACAGTATGTACACAATGTACTATGCATGAGATCAAGCATGGTATTTTTTAAGGTACAACCCATTTCTAGGTTGCACCAGTGGAACTCCATAAAAATATACCAACTCATAGGCCCCTTTTGCAAGGAATTTCTTGACAATGTATGGACCTAACCAAATAGGTTGGAACTTTCTTGGACCTAAAGTAACGACATTTTAGTCATATAAGAGAACCAGGTCTCCTTCTAAGAAGACTCAAGGCTTGAAAATTTTGTTGCATTGCGCCTTAACGCGTCTTTTATGAGCTTCATTTGCTAAAGTAGCATCACGCCGAGTTTCATCCAAATGAGTCAAATGTAAAAGACACTCCTCCTCTATGGAAGTGGCAGGAAGGAGTTCGAAAACTAGTTTCAATGATGGAATTTCACACTCGATGGGGAGGATTGCTTTAAGACCATAGGCCAACTAAAATATTGTAAATCAGGAAGCAGTCATGTCTGAGGTTCATTATTCCCAATAAGATGCATAAACAAGCATATGTTAGTTTGATTTATGGACCCCCTACCATACGTTGAAGCATAGTTTTAATAAATTTGTTGACAACCTCAACTTGTCCATTAGACAGTGGTGTTATAACATCATTTAGCACCTATATATACTTGATTACTTATGCATTGGCCTTGGGTATCCCTTCCATTCATACTTGGTCACATTCCTCAAAAAAATAATATTTTAAAATCAATACGCAACTCTGCCTAGTTTTTTCCGCGTGCACACATGGGTCCATCCATAATTGACCCACGTATGTTATTTAAAATATTAAAAAATACAAAATTTCCCTATTATTGAGGTGGGGTTTATGATTTTTCCTGTAACTTAACTACCCCTTCCTGTGGCCTAACTGTTCCCCAAGTGAAAAAACTAATTTGAGGAAGTATAAATACCCCTCAAGGGAATGGCCTAAGGGAGGAGAGAGAGAATTTTATTGATATTATAGTCTGTTATAGCCCTGATCAAGTTTGATATTTCCCCTGTGCCTCCTGCACTTCCCAGGTTTCAGGAAACCCTTATTTCCTTGTGATGATTTCTTTCTTTTACAACAAGTGTTCTAGCTCTCAAATTAGGTCAAGCATTGTATGAATGATTTTTCTGACCTGCTTGGCGTGGCCGACACCCTCATTCTATGTGACATCCTTTGTGCACCATTTATGGAAGAAGCTAGGCTAGGGTTCAACAAATCTGGAGGAAGGTTTTGCTCAAGGCCATGGCAGATCTCAAGTGATTTCTCCATTATTATTTTCTGTACATGTTATCAATATAAGAAGTATCATCCTGTTCCTGATGTTCATGTGTTATATGTCTCTTATACATTCTTAATAATCTTGAATAGTTTGTTTCATGTTGTCTTTATGAGATCATGTATGCTAATTTGCTAACATCTAGGACATATATGATGTACAACTAGGTTTTGTGATTATTCTTGACTGATTTGCAAGTTCTGGAGCATGAGGAGTTGCAAAGGGTTTGAACCCTATGGGATCTACTACAAATGAAGGATAAACGGGTAAGATCTGCAATCCTCACTTTCTAGTTTAAAAAATAGAAGTTGGTAATCATAGTCCTTATTGTGATGACATGCCCCTGCTCTATTATATCTTTCAACCAGGACCTTAGGGTAACTTTTCGCATAATAGAATTCGCGACTCCGCTGGGGATTACATCTGTGTAATTCCTATTTTGGGTTGTTTTATCTGTCTTGTGGGTTCCCTGACAGTTAAATCACATTTGCAGTCTAGTAATTCTTTTTCCCAACCAGACAGAAGCCCTTATCTCTTGATCAGGCTTGAGTCTTTCTTTTTTTCCTTATTTCTATTTCCATACGCTACTTTGGATGTACACAATTGTGTATACCCTCTGTTTTCTCCAAAAGAACCTGTGTATACACGTGTTTCTATGGTTACAGTTGCGTATACACGCGTGTTTCACACAACGAACCTGCATATGCTTAGGAAAATTTGAAAATCTAAATTTTGAGGCCCTATAAGCCTTTCATGTCTATGGTTGACCACTCCTGTGGTGCCTTTTAGGTGTTTAGACTTTGTTTCTTTTGGTTATATGTCAGTTCCTCTCTTTTTCTTGTGAAGACCTAGTCATTGTATGGTTTTTCCTATTCTGTGAAGTTGCAATTGTGGCTCTAGCACCAAGACCTCTTCCTAGAGTTCTTGGATATTCTAACCATTCAGAACAGTGAACCTTTGTGTGTTTTCTCATGTTTTCCTTATGCATTTCTTCGCTTTTGGTTTTTTCCTCTTTTGACTTCTTTGGTTTTCTTAACTTCTTGGGACTAGCCTTCTAACAAATCTTGAAGTGTCCTTTTCTTGGTTTTTTGAGTTTTTGTTCGCTGGAAGTGTGTGCTACTATTTTGAATCAGTTTCTTGGTTCTTTTTCTTCTTATTTCTTGTTTTATTCTCACTACAAAAGTAGCATAGTTGGCTTATGCATTTTGAAGTCTCTTTGTGGCTCATTTTCTTGATTTCGATCCTTGAGTAGTTTTGTGCTTGTCTCTTTGAAATCTTTTTGTTTCCCTTAAAAGTGAAAAGCCAAAAAACATTTCCTACTTTTCGTTTCTTTTGATTTGGTTTCCTTTTTACGCTTTTCATACATTTTGAGGCAGTTTGTTAGTTTCTTGTTGTTGGTTCGTTTTCTTGGTCTTGAAAGGAGTCTTTATCTATATTTCTCTCTTTTATATCAAGTGTATTTTGGCATTTTTTATGCAAAGGAGTTCTTGTTGGGACTTGCCTTGTTTCTCTATAAAAAGTAATTGAACCGATTCTCCCTAGAAACTCTTTTTGCTTCCTTAGTTAGTAATCCTAGAATTTTCATATCATTGGTAGCTTTTGCATTAGTTGCACTGAAGCATTTTAGTCTTTTTTGATAGTTTTCTGAAGTGTGTGAAGATTTATAACTGAAAAGAAAAACAAGCTTTTTCTTATTTAGTTTCATAGAACCCATTTAGAAATGTCTTTTCATCGAAAGGAAAATATTTCATTTGCATGTAGTATGTTTTCATTGATTTCTTTTGCATCGATAAACACCATCAGTTTCACTTCCGTATACCTTTGACTTAAGTAACAACCACTTAAAGTAAAGTGCTATAATTAAAATGAACTAGAATTTTTTGTATTTTTCATTAATCATACACAAAATAGCTAGGTCATAGGTCCTTAGAATAGGTGAATGGAGAGTTTACTCTCCAAGGCTGCTCAAAACCGTCAAACATAGAAAGTTTATTAATGAGCGAAATCCAATTCCGTTAAGTGGACCGGTAAATCTCTATCTCCAGAGAGTTAATCGGGAGAGAGAGTGAAGGCAGAGAAGAGAGATACCCCCTCTCCTATTTTCTAAATCTTGACCTAAGACTATTCTGCCTGGCTGCCGATACGGATTGGTGCCCTTAGTTTTTTCTCCTACGGACCACAGAGGTGAATGCGGAGGGGAATACGTGTGATACCTGAGACAAATGTTATCACTTTCACCAGTACTTCTAGAGGGTGGCCTTGCGAAGCTCGGGGACTTGCACCAGAAAAGGTTGTTGTCAGGAGATCAGTGTAATTGTTTTTGTTACCTTCGCTAGTACGCCTGGGGCGTAATTACCCCAGACTATTTTCGGAAGGTCATCTTATTCGCTTTCTTGTATTTTGGTGTCTAGTCCTAATCACCCGAAGTGGAATACCTAAAGGTTGTTTGATTGACTGTATCTTATGGACATTTTAGAGTGTGATATTTACTCCTAGATTGCTTATCTTCTTATATTTTTTTAGTCTAATTAATCTCATAAAGTGGTTGACTGATCACCTCTTCGATCAAGGAGGCTTCGTGGGCTTTCCCCTATAAGTGTTGAGCCTTGTTCAAGAAGGCATAGGAGTAATTCAATGGGTGATTTTTATCTGGTGGTTTCAAACGCAACGAAGAGTGATCCTCCGTCTGGGCTTGTTGTTTCTATGCGTGGTCCTGGTGCTAGTGATATTGTAGAGAGGAGTATTCCACTCATCTCTAGAGTCTTGTTTCCAGCTAAAGAATTTGAAGTTGAAGAAGTTCCTCAGCCTCCTGAGACTCCTTCATCTCCTCTTCCTGCTAGTTTTCCTAATGTCCTTTTGTACATTGGGTCTGAGTCTCAGAGACCAGCTAGCCCTTTTCCTTCATATCCCTTTCTTTCAATTGCCACGTTTGGGAACACAACTTTGGCGATGAGCACTGCAAGTGTTCATACTCCTCTTTCAGTCGAAGGAGGAGGTACTATCTCCATTTTGACAATCACTTCTAGTGCTACTATGTTTGGCTTTACTTCTATTCCATATTTGAGTGGAAGCACCCAAGCATATGCTTCTCAATCTGGCTCCTTTTCTTTTGGAATGCCTTCTAGTGTGATTCCTTCTGTCTCCTTTACCGTTGCTTCAGCTGTTTCTGTGTCTATGCCTTCTATATCTAGTGGATCAGCTTAATTTCAGGGCTTCCCCTTTGGAAGTGGGCATATTCCTCATTCGAACCCTTCCTTAGGATCTCTTCCTTTCATATCTCAAAATCAAGGATTCAATCCTTTCATCGGAGGTCAAGGCTCTAATGTTTTTTCAAGATGGAACCCTAATTTTATAGGGTTAGGAGTTGAGATTCATTTTTTCTCTGGTCAGCAAGGGAATGTTCCTTTCCCTTCGGTGGGTGCTTCTCAGGGATTTTCTCCATTCGCTAATTCTTGGAACCCTTACCAAGGGTTTTATTCATCTTTTAACACTCTGATTAGAGGAAATATCCCTGTTTATAGTAACCCTACGATGGGAGGGGGTCCTTCTCTGAATGTTGGGTTACAAGGCTTCTCGTATGGCTCAACATTTTCTATGAACAACGTCTAGCAAACTAGTGCCTCAAAAAATCCATGTTATTCTTTTCAGACTATGGGGAAACCTTCATATGGGGATGGAATTCCTAGGCTCCTTCACGCTTACCATTCTTCGAAACTTTAAAATTTCCAAATTTATCGAAATTGACGAAAAATCCTATTCGGTATAGTCCGGGTTATCCTTCGGTCCCCACTAAAATACCCTCAGACATTCCAAAGTTTGAAGGGAAGACTGGTGAGGATCTGGCAAACCATGTCACCACTTTCCACTTATGGAGTTTGTCGAACTCCCTTATCGATGATTTGATTAGGTTGAGGTTATTTCAATGAACCCTAATTGGGAATGCAGTGAAATGGTACATTGAGCTGATAGGGGGAAATTTTGATACTTTTGGTGAGTTGGCTACTATGTTCTTAAACCATTTTCAGTTTCCTGTCCGTTATGATGCCGGGACTGATCTCTCACAAAATTTCCAGCAGGACAAAGAAAATCACATTTCTGATCATATTCAGGAATGGAGGAGAAGGAAGAGGTTAATAAAAGCCCAAATTATCAATGAGTTCCTTCTCGAATGGTTTCTGAAATCTCTGCAGCTAGAAATATCAAAGGATGTACCCCTTTCAGGGGTATTTTCCGAAGAGCAGGCTATTTTTAGGGCTCAACGGCTAGAACTAATCTATTCTCAGTCTGGGGTCCTTAATTAAATCTTGTCAGATGCTCCTCACTCCAAGCTAGATTTAGCCAAAACCAAACTTGGTCCTCATGGTGACAAACTTATCGGTACGATCGATAGTAGTACGGCTAACCTGCTAAATCAATTGTAGCAGTTGTCTATACAATCTGCTCCTTCTGGTTAGGCTACGCCTTCAGTCTCAACTCCTTCTCATCCCTTTGCTATTAATTCCATTCAAGCTTCTAACACCAAAGGAAATCAACAATCCGGTGGGAAGAATGAGGGATGGAATAATAAGAAGAAAGATAAGGATGGGAAGGGGAATGCGAACAAATCCAACGATCATGTTGGAGAGGGTAAGATGGATAATAAAAAGAAATTTAATTTTCCATGCAAGTTGTTCGCTGGAGACTATCTTACTCACCTCTGCCCGAAAATTCAGGATGCTCAGCGCTTGTTAGCTCAACGGGGTTCTTCTAGCTCCTAGGTTGTACTGAAAAACCCATTTCCCCAAGGGCAGAATTTTCTTGCTGGCGCGAATGAAAATACTGGAGCTCCTTCTAGCAGCAACCAGAAAGGGGAAAATCCATCAAACATATACATGATGAGTTCTCACGTAGATATCTCTACGAGATCTCGTGATTATAGCGAAGCTGAGTCTTCGAAAGCTAAAGGTGCTCCTAGTAATCCTAAGCCACTCCATATAGAGAGGCCTGTAGTTGAGCCTATACCTTAGATGCTGAAAGGGTCTAAAAAGCATACAATGATCAATCCTAATGCCAAGGCTTCTTAGAACTACTCGATACCATTCCTTGATGCTTTGAAAAAAGTGTTGACCTCTGCTCCATTACTGAGTCCACTTGATTATAGTAGGGATTTCCTCTTGTATCTTGCTGCGGTAGAATCTACTATAGGTATGGTTCTGGTTCAGGAAAATTATGCTCTTTGCGAGCATGTTTTATACTACCTTAGTCGAGGCTTGTTGGGTCCTGAACTCTGGTATTCTCCAATTGAGAAACTAGCTTTGGCAGTTGTCCATGTTGTCCAGCGGCTCAAACATTATATCCTCTTTCGCAAAACTTATGTTTTGGCAGCAGTTAATCCATTTAAATTTTTTCTCAATAGGCGAGTGTTGGGGGAAAATACAATCAATGGATTGTTATTTTGAAAGAGTTTGATCTTGAATTCATGTCTTCCAAATCCAAGAATTCATTGGTATTTGCGGAGTTGATTTTTGAATTTCCCTATGGAGAAGAGATTTTTTATGAAGAATCATTTCCTGATGAACATATTTTTCTCATTTCTTCACAAGATCCTTGGTACGGAGATCTCATAGTTTATCTCTAGACTGCAAATTTTCCCTTAGCTTTTTCAAAATATGAGCACAGAAAGTTTTTTCATGTAGCTAAAATTTATCTAATTATCGATGACACTCTATATCGTTGCGGGTTCAATTCGATCCTTAGATGCTGCTTAACTCTTGAAGAAGTTGAGGTTGTGTTGAATGGTTTCCACAGTGGAGCTTGTGGTGGTCATTTATCTAGGCTTCCTATAGCCCAAAAAATCTTGGGTGCAGGATACTTTTGGCCCTTGATTTTCAAAGTTTGTGTTGAGCCGTTCAAAAAGTGTCATCCCTGTCAATTTTTTACCCAAAAGATGTGCGCTCATCCAACTATTCTCTTTCCTGTTATCACTTTCGGTCCATTCACAAAGTGGTGTATTGATTATAATACTTGTAACCCACCTTCGGTTAAGGGTCATAAGTACATCATTGTAGTTGTAGACTACTTTATGAAGTGCGTTGAGGTTGTGCCTACTTTTGAGAATGATGGTGAGACAAAAACCCTGTTCCTATTTAATCAAGTCATTTCTCACTTTGGTATCCCCAAAGAGATTGTCACTGACCATGGTAGTCATTTTCATAACATTATGATGGCTGAATTGGCTCTCAAATTTGGTTTTCGGCAGGAGCATTCATCTCCTTATTATCCTCAAGCCAATGGGAAAGTTGAAGTCGTTAAAAAATAATTGAAGATAATTATTCAACGGAAAATTGATAAAGCCAGATCCAATTGGTACATCATGTTGTACCCTACACTTTGGGCATACTGGTTTTCTGTAAAGACTGCAACCGGTTTCACTCTATTTCAACTAGTTTATGGGTTGGAATATATATTTCCTACTGAATGCGAAACTCCTTCCCTTAAGCTGGCAGTTGAGCTTCTTCCTGAAAATTCTAGTCTTGAAGAATGCCTTATCCATCTAGAACATCTCGATGAGTAGCACCGATATGCAACTACGATGAATGAGGCACATAAGAAACGAGTGAAGGTTCAGTATGATAAGGCGGTCAAGCCTAGGGTTTTCTCTGAAGGTGACCTTGTCTTGGTTTATGCCCAAGAGAAGGATTCCTTAGGGGCATGCAAGTTCAAATCCATGTGGTATGTCTCCTTCCTCATCATGAAGGTCCTGAAAAAGGGAGCTTATGCCTTGGTTAATTTTGATGGGAATGAGCTAGCAGAGCCCAGAAATGGGCTCTATTTGAAGAGTATTATGCCTAGCATTTGATTTGTTGTATATATTGTATTTTTGTACATGTATGTTTTTCGATTTTATGGTGTCACTTTGATGATTTTGATCTGCTATGGCAAGTATTATTGGATGAGATGAGGCATTTTAGCTTTGTCGATGGTGCTAGTAGATATACCCAGAACCTGTCTTCTGTGGCTTGGGTAATTCACTATCCATTCAGTCAGTTGTTAGTTTCAAGAGGTTTCTGCATTGGTCCTGCTTCAAACAATGTGGAAGAATACATTGCAGTGGTCAACCTACTCTTGGAGGAAATATCTCTTGGTGTTGATTCGTTAGTAGTTTACTTGGATTCATAACTGGTGGTTTCGCAATTAAACAACACCTATCGTTTCAGAGACCCAATTTTGCATCGATTATTTTTAAGCGTACATTTGTTACAACGATCATTTCAATTTATTATGTTCATTCATATTCCTCGATATGATAATTGGTTAGCAAACTCATTAGCTAATCAATCACTTGATTGGCACATTAATCATTCAATACTTCAAAAATATCAAAACATCATTCATCATTGTATATTTGGGACAATCACATCATATAAAATCGCTATATATATATTAGAGTGTTCAAAATATAAAAAATTTGACCATCATGTCCTACAAAATTAGGACTTATGCCCAATCATGTCTGTCATCAAAAATTATAATACAGTCATCAAACCAAATCTAAATCTACTCTTTAGGCCCTTGCCCAAAAAAAAAATTCTGATAGAACACAATAGTAGTAGATACATAGCAGAATAACTGCACCCAGTCTCGTGGTACTCTCACTACCCTCCTCTCGATAGCCTCAGAAAGGTCCTCTATAGCTGTCATGGGTACTTCGCGAGTTAAAATCTGCAAGTTTCTCTGGATGGCATAGAGGGTCATTCCTGGGACTTCATCATCTGTCTCGCCTTTGCGGCACTTATGTCTTGGGTGTCCCTCTGGTCTAATCGGTCCCATGTCTGCATCATGATCATTAAATTTTGTAAGTCATATTTTCCAATCAAAAAAAAATTTCATTTTGCATATAATTTGAAAAATCAAAAAATCACATAATCAAAAAATCATTATGCAATATTACCAATTGCAACCCATGCTGCTTCGGGTGGAAGAACCAAATCACAATCTTCTCGAAAATCCATCCCAGCATAGGGATAGTCCTCCACTGATATGACCTATTTTTCCCACCACTAGAAGAACTCATCTTCCCATGTGGTTCGAGGAACTTCACTTCCCCCTAGTCTCTTCATCAATCTGCCAACCTGGCTATCCTTGGATCTCTTGGGCTATTGATGGAAGAGATCATCTTTGGCCGAAGCCCTGGGACTCTCTCAAAGAAGAATGTCAACAGAATAGTACCGTATCCAAAATGTTTTGTCTTTACTTTCCAGATGGAAGTCAATTGTTTCTTCAAATTAGCCAATAAGGCTGTGAACCAGTCATAGAGATGGGTCAAACAGTTCACTGCTAGACTCATATGAGTGCGTGAAGCCTGGTGTAGAGAAGTCGACCCTGCCACTCTACCAATAGTGAAAAGAAGGATTTTCATGTACAAATCCTGTACATCCTTGATTGGGATATGAGTCCCCACCTTTTTTGCACCATCCACACAATATACCTAGACATAGTCATCTACATTAAGCGCTACAGTGGGCTTACCATGAAAATCAACTGGTTCTCCCCTATGGGAAACTCCAGTGATAAAATAGATGTCCTCCAGCTCGATCCTCAATGGCATTTGATCAATCATCAAACACTCTTCATCTGGTTCCAAATAATTGACCAACATTTCGAGCAATCGAGTATTGGTTTTCAGATTTGGAAATTTGAAAATTTTCAATAAACCACAACTTTGAAGTATATCTAATGACTGTTGGTCCTCCATCACTTCATTATCAATTGCACTGTGCTCTCTTTCCCTCCAACTGATAGTCATCCTGGACAATTTCATCCATTGACCCATTAGATATTAGTTTTTTAATTCCTCTCTATGCATACGCAACTTCATTTGGACACAGTCGTGTCTATAGGTGAGTTCCTCATGACAAACCCACATATACGCAAAGGGTTTCAAGAAAAATATATTTCCTATGGTCAAAAATATAAAAATTGCTTGAAATAGGAATAAAATTGATAAACAATATGAGTAAAAGGCTTACCTAACTAGTTTGAGTTGATTCGATGGCTGGTTGCTCCATTTGCAAGAAGGGGGTTTTTTCTCTAGAGCTCTTTTTCCATTTTTGCACTACACAAATGACCAAAATGTGAGTCAAAATGCTTATTTATGCCCAGAATTCGAAATTTTTTTACAAATTTCGTTTGTGTATATTTTTTATATTTGCTTAATGTTGTTTAACCTTTTGGCTTGTAAGTGTTGGGAAAAGTTATTTTCAGGTGCATTTCGGTGAATTTGAGATATTTCCAATTTTCCTTTGAATCCATGACCGCTAACCTGTCATGGAAGGTATTTGATTCTAAATTTGCATATATGTTAGGGAATCCACTTTCCATTGCATTTCTGCGTACTAGCCTCCATTTTGATCACTTGCCATAGGGTCAACCCCATCATGTCATGAATATTTAACCCATTTCACTCGCCAATTTTTTAAATCATGACTTGGTGGTAGATCCATCCTTTACATGGGCTTCCTAGTTAGTTCCCCACTATAATTTGTCACCCATGCTGCAATATGTGTAGCCTTGTGAGTCCTCTTTAGTCCCGCCATGAATTATGCGTTGAAGCTTCATTCTTCTTCTTCTTTGCTATCTTTATTCTGGTCATTTACCTTAGAGACTCCCATTGTTGTCGATGTTGGGTTGTTTAACAGGTAAACAAACACAAGTATTTATTATCAATCCAGACTAGGGGAAATTAGAAGAATCCCCAAAGTATATGGGTTTCAGTTATGATCAATTTAGAATATTATTTATCAATGATTAAGGAAATGCATATTACAAATATAAATCTATCTTAAACAATTTATAAATTCAAGTGTGCAATCAGAAGTAGAAGAATCTCCTAACTTAAGAGATTTTTTTGTCCTTCTCTCACAAGATTACTTCATGAATTAGAAATAAAAAACTACTAATTGAGCAATAGATTAAGATACATGAAACAATAATTGAAGAGGCTCTTCACTGAAGAGGTCTTGGTTGTCTTTCATCATAGACTCATTTATCAATAATGCTATTGTTAGAAATAGGAATTCAAAAAAGCATTACAAGCATGTAAAGATGAATTCTAGCTTAAGATCTCAATCAGATAGAAAAAATGTTTAACTCAAACATTTGTTTGTCCTTTCATATGCAGAACAAGAATTATAATTATATTCACCAACACTCATAAATCAAATAAAAAAGTTAAGCATAAGCAAACTAATTTAGAAATTGTAACTACAAATAAACTAGGAAGTGCACTTAGCTCGGTGTGGGGGCCCTCCACCCTTGCCACGCACACTGAAGGTGTTTTCAGCTACTTAAAACTTCATTCAATGAATCATCATATAAAATAAGCAAATAGAATATAACAGATATTCAATTATGTATCCAAAGTCTCAGAAATAATAATGTTAAGTCATACAAATTCTACATGTTTCAATGGTTCACAAACTTGGTATAAATAGAGAAATAATAAAAAAAACTATGCTACAATGTCTCTAACAACCTTATCTTATCCTAATCCCATCCATATAGGTTTAACTCATCCAATTAGTTACACCAAATATGGAAAAATCCCAAAATCTACTATTTCTGCCCTATTTTCTAGGGATTCCTGAAAAACAGGTCATGTTTGACCAGCATTGACCGAGCCTATTTTAGCTCGGTTTGACCGAACCGATAGGTGTACATCCAATATTAGTTCCCAATATTTCTAGAAATGTATCCATCTCTAGCCCAAGTGTCCTGCAAATATGCAAACCATGAGGCCATTACAGGAATTTCTAATCTGGTCCAAAAATGCACTTAAAATCCAATTTTTACAAAAAAATCTAAAAATTGAAAAACATAATTTATTTGCTTGAATATGCATAATAAGGTCAAAATAGGTGATATTTGGATGGTATAAAGTGGAAAATAATGGAAATTAGGTGGATTTTAATAAGAAAAATTCGATCAAAAATGAGGGCCAACATCTCCCCCTTGCTTACTCTCAAGCATGTCCTCATGCTTACCTCTATCTCTTTAACCTTCTGAGTGTTGAGGCCCTTGATGTACCTATACCTATACCTGTACCTGTAGATATTTTGGCCTTGGCTTGTGCTGCTCGAAAAAAAAAAAAATATAGCCATCCTCTCCATTTCCTCCTCTGTCAATTCAATTGGGGATTCCCTATATTTTCATACTCTAAGGATCTTGAATTTGAGCACATCCATGGATTAAATAAACTCTTTGCCATGTGAATCACGTATATTACCATCATTTTGGAGGTGTGCCTCAAAAACCTTCTTTGATGTTGGAATAGGGTATTAATTTACTTTATATGAACCCTATTAATATAAAAAATTGTAAGAATACTTCAAACAATTCAAAGAAATGATGATCTAAATCCATAGAATTTGAATTGAAACAATCAATGCCCCTGTATCCATTGTATCCCTTACATACCAGTCTCTTTCTCGAATGTTGAGGTCGAATTCTTGATCATGTTACTATCATCAACAATATTTTTTGAACCTTAGTCATCATGCCACTATTTTCAAAACCTTTCTCATCATGTTATTGAAACCAAGTGTTATCAATATCTGGTTTGATTTCAGAAAGAATTGTTATCATGCTTCTCCTCTAATGTGATTTCAAATTCTATGAGTTTATCCATCGTTTTAAAACTATTTTATTGCCAGGTGTTTTCCCTTCAATTCCCAAACTAAACTAAAAATTGAATGCTTTTAGAAATTTCTAGAAATTTCAAATGCTGACAATAAATCAATTTCCACTTACATGAGATTATGGAAAACTGCGTTTTTTTATATGAATCATGAAATTGTTTTTTTAATGATACCTGAGCTGCAGCAAAATTAATTAAACCCTCTCTCTCTCTCTCTAGCAATTAAATGCTCAAAATCTAAAATCGAATCCTGGAAAAACTCTCTACTCTTTTAGAAATCGAAATTGATTTCTACTTTGTATTTTCAAAACTTAAGAATAAATTTTGGGAATAATTAAATCTCTCTGAAATTGAAATCAAATTATTTGAAATGACCAATTTTCACAAATCTGAACAATTATTTTCAAAATCACTTTCTATTCCTTTTCAAAAATGGAACGTTGGAGATTGATTTTTTTAAATCTGATTTTTTTTTTTAAATTTACCTTCTTTGTCTTCTTAGAAATCGACTTCTTCCAGCAAATGTCTCCTCAAAAATCGATTTTCTAGAAAATGTAAAACAATCTACAATATTCTAGCATTTTTTATCATATTCTTTTCAGGAAATCACAATTCATCTCTGCTCTTAGCATTTCCATTCACTGCCTCTTTGAAAAAAATCGATTTTTGTTTCTAAGCCTTGAGCTCCTCTGTTCTTTAAAAAACCACTTCTGAGAATAACAAATCAAAAATATTTGTATGGCATCTATGACCTGTACATGATTGACTTGGTATTTGTTCTGAGTTTGTAAAAATAAATAAAAATCCTCCTATCCGCTTCTGAAGTTTGACAACGTAGAGGGAAAACAGATTGATAAAAGATTTTAAAAACATTCTCATGATTTTTCTCCTAATTTCTTGGTTCTAGGTTTTCACAAATCAAATTCGAATTCTCTTCTCTTAGTGACAGCTATTTTTAACTAAGAACTAGGTTGCTTACTTGGAGCTACCCGCAAGTGATTTCCACATCCATAAATCGAACTGCATGTTAATATGTTGTTGTTGACATATTTTCAATCACAAATTTTTAACTTCAATTTCATATTTTGCAAACTCAGATTCAGATTTCCTTCAAGGATAGATTGTGAAATTGGTGGGATAGTTTTACCTGGAAAGAGGATATTTATTTAATTTATGTAGTTTGACTATCGTTCTCCCCTTGAATTACATTTTCTATAGTCAGTTGTTTGCAACGAATCTTAGTTCCTTGGGGATTTAAAAAAAATCTTAGTGTTTAAAACCTTCTGTTCATTGCATCCATGAAGCCAACTTTGCCTTATGGCTTTTAAATAGCTCCCATAGTCTCTTCATAACTCAGAAATCGAGTTTTATCTTTCTACACCCATTGTCTCTCAGTTGTAGCTTGAATTTTTTTTTCTTCTAAGTGTGAAATTTTGTGTTCTCCCTTCAAGAAATGGTGCATACACCCCACAATTCTCTGCTGCCAGTGTTCACTTCACAATTTTTTCTATGCCGGATTTTATCTCTCAAGAAATTCTCTACCAGAGTTGACTTCTCCAGAAATTTTCTTCCTGAAGGTGCTCTTTAGGTTTGCTGAGCATTACTCTGCTCTATGTAGGGATGCTTTCTGCATGAAGTTTGGACATTGCTCTTGAAATTTTGACCAATTTTTTTTGTTGCATAATGAATTCCACTGTGGCTTAAATATTTTTCCTCCTTTAGTCATTTTTTTTAACCATTCTATGTGCCAAATCGATTTTGAAGTTGATTTTCAAAGGTTGCTATATGTTGCATTTTTTAAAGGTTTTTGTTTTTTACATATGCACTCTTTATTCATTCATATGTGCCACCATAGGTTTTATATATACCTTCTTTCACCATTGATGCATTTCTTTTATTGCATATTTATTTCGTCATCCCATTTATGAATCCAAAAAGGTTTTTATTTTTTATTTTTGATCATATGCTCTCATGTATTTGATTTAAAAATGACCATAGTTTTAGGTAATTTTAAATCAAATATATTTTAATGATACTAACCCTTTTTGTTTTTGTAGGCAAGAAAATATTCTTCATGGGAAAAATATTAAATCCTCACTCTTTGATCAAAATGCTTATAGGGTAATGTAGGGATATATGGATTAATGTAGGTTAAATGAAAGGTATGGTAGGATAATGGTAGGGAAATTCATAAGATTATGATGGTGTATGATGGTGTAATGGATAGGGTTATGATAAATGTAGAATTGTGACGGAATGTAGGATTATGATGAGGGTAGGGTAGGAATGTAATGTTTTATGTGATGATGTATGATATAGGTAGGGTAAATGTAGGGTGTTAATAGAATGATAGGCTGCATATTCAAGTTTAAATCAGTTTAACAATTCTAGAAATTTTTCAAAATCAAAGGTTCTAAGAACATTTTTTTTACTTACTGTACTTTCCCTTTCACAACATAGCTTAATGTTCATACTAATTTGATGATGAATTTTGTTGGTTCATCTAAATTTGACTCAGGATGATGGTTCTTCAAAGATGCATCAGATGGAATATAGACAATTGTAACTGCTTACTTGAACCTCTTTATATTATATTATTTTATGTTCTTCTTGACATCTGCTATTGATTCAGGTCCCTTCTGCAATGATATTCAATGTTGTATCCCTTCTGCAATGATTTTTAAATGTTTTTTCAGGTCCCTTCTGCATGATATTTTCAACGACGTTTCAGGTCCCTTCTGCAATACAGTTGCTCAAACTATTTGCATAGTTTTATTACAAACTTCCCCCTTGCTTATGTTAAGACTTGTCCTCAAGTCTTGCATTTCTTGGAGGATTATTTCTGCAAAATCAAACTGAAGTAAAAAAAAATAGAGAATTCATATTGGCCAAAAAAATTGGTTTTCCGATATGAATTCAAGTTTGTATTGTGCCAGTTTCCTGGATTTTCACAACCAAACTCTTTTATTTTATTTTTTCTTTTTCTATTTTTTTTTTTCTCTTTTCTTTTCTGGATGGAGGTGGTGTATAATGGAGTTGAAAAGTATGGAATGCTTATGAAAGTAAGATAGGTTGAAGTCATCATCTAAGAGTAGATAGAAAATAGGTCTGGACTTCAACATGCATGATTGTGGAACTTATCATACAAAATGAATGAAATCATGAACAATATGGTTTATGAAATGTTTCTTTGACAATGGATGTTTCTTGTCATGGTAAAACTTGACTTCTTCTTCTTCTTATTAGTTTCATGTCTTTTTCCTCGATCTTGATCCTCTTGTAGGGTTGTTGGTCAGCCACTGAAAGTGAGCTTCATGAATTTTGAGTTTCATTAGATGAACTCAATATTTTGTAAATTCCACTTTGATTTGACTTGAATATTTTCTTTCGTATTTTTAAATTTTGACTTTGAAAATCCTTCATCCATAGATCTGACTCCTCAAATCTTCCTATGTCTTGCAAAAACGTAGCATTTGCCTGTAATAAAATCTTAGATGATGGAGGAAGAGAGGTGTATAGTCTCTCTTCTTCCAAGAAATATGTATATTAATTTCAAGCAATGCTTAAAACAATTCCAAAGATGATATACAAAGAAATTGCATTTGTTTACCCCTTTGAGGAATAATGGCCATCCTAGACCTCCTAACGGTATTTTGGTCACAAAATATTCATTTTATGTCCAATTAGAGTGATTTAAAATAAAATTTAATGTGAATTCATATGTCTATCTTTAGTATAAACAGGTTTTCAAAATGGTTTAAAATGATATGCCAGAAGTGATGAGAAGTACCATGTTTGATAGAGCTTCTTGTGAATTTTTGACTTAACCAACAGTCACTTTTTGGAGTGTAACTTTTTCGTTAAAGATCGGATCGATGTGATCCCACTTGGATATTAAATTAGATTCATTTTTTTCTTTCCAGTAGAGACAGGTTTTTAAAATTAGTAGGTTTGATATCACAAAATTGGTGATGAACAGACCTAGGAGGCAAATTTTTTACTATGCTGATTTTAAGACATGCAGTCACTAAATGTGGAATAAATTTTTCACCTGACCTCAAAATGGGATGATTAAAACTGTGTCTTGAACTAGACTTCAATATCTATCTCCATTAAAAATAGGTTTTTAAAATAAGATGATTTGATATGTGAAATATTCCAATGAACAGTCAAGACCTATAATTGTCACCATGCAAATGTTTCGACAAGCAGATTGTATTTTGAGCATATATTTTTCATATGATGTCAGATTGAGCTGGTTCAAATTGATTTGGAAACTATATTCCAAGGTATATCTTCCTTATGAATATCAGGTAAAAATGTTTCCATTAGAACCCTAAAATCAATGTTGTACTAACTTTGTCCTTAAATTTTTTCTTGAAATCTGGTGTTTATTTTGATCATTTTTATTTGTGATCCAAATTGAAATTTTTAAAATGGATTTAAAACTATATTTCAAGAGATACATTGTTTAAAAACATGCCTTTTTAAAAATTATCCTATATGGTTCCCCATAATAGGATTGTCCTGGATGCATTCTGTCATGAAAACCTTTCATATGAGTATTGAACAATGATGTGAAGAATTATTTATGAGAAAAAGTCTTATTGTGAACTCATTACACCCATTTATTTATTGTATTCTATTATACCTTACTCTATTGTATAGAAATAATTCATTCCCTCAAGTATAAGAGAATTTCCAATGCATCCATTTCCGTAACAAGATTGTAAGTAAACTCACATCCAATTTTGAAAAATATACTTTAATGAATGCTTGTACATGAAAAAATAGTTGATCATAAAGATTTGATGCTAAATGATGTTTAATAATGGAGTGGTGTTGTGAACTAATGATTAGTTGAAACCAAGTTTTAAGATGAACTATGTTTGCTTGGCTGTCTTTGTTGGGAAAAATACTGAGAGGGGGGGGCTGAATCAGTATTTAGTGCAGATAGTAAACTTTTTACTTTCTCTTGCTTTTAAACTCATACGCTACTTTACTGAACACAACTCGCGTATACACACGGAAATCCTTAAGGAAACTTGTGTATGTCCAGAGATCTAATTATGCATTTAATTCTTAACTTAGATCATTGCATCATTCATTCATCAGATGTTGAGTAAGCAGTAAACAGGTGCAGTAAGAATAGAATAAATCATCACACATAAGCAACACACATGAACACCAGGATTTAAGGTGGAAACCCAATTCGGGAGAAAACCACCGCTGCCGTCGTCTCAGTCTTCAATATTTATTATATAAAGAAAACTTCTTACAACCATGTACTGGCGCAGACTCATACTAGCACGCAGGCACCCACCTGCAGAAGGCTACAACCTTCTCTCGTTTACCAGCCTCTCCTGGAAAGGAGCTACAACCCCCTGCTCTCATTTACCAGCTACCACTGGAAGGGAGCTACTACCCCCTTACTGAAGGCTTCGACCCTCAGCACCACTGCAAACCACGTTTCATCAATTTTCAAACTGGATCAAACAGCTTCAACACAACCCTTCACTTTTCAACAAACATACTTTGCCCAATGCTTCAAACAGAACAGTGAGACCACTGTAACCAGAATATTAGAGATAACCCAAACTTCAGAATAGGTATACAGGTGTAAACTCAACCCAGATCATTCATTGATTCAAATATCATACGCTACTTTTATTCACTAAAGTCACGTGTATATGCACTTTTCTGCTCACCAATATATGTATGCCTCAGTGCATAGTAACTTTGTATACGCGACTTTTCTTCACCATTTCCGCGTATGCACGCGCTTTCCTTTTCACAAACTAGCGTATTCTTCTGTGTATGCTTTCTTTCAGAATTAGTTCAGACTCATATTCAGATCTGAATTTAGATTTCTGTTTCAGACAATCTATCAACCATGCAGAACTGTTTATACAGTCATTCTTCCTTCATCAATTTAGTCATTGAATCATCAAACAACCTGATCTTTGATCAACATATTCAAACAACCTAGATCTGTATGAATACATCCTTAACCGATAGTAGTAAAACAGCATAACAGATCAAACATTTCATTCCACATACTTCAGCCAAACCCTAGGTTCCATACCCGCTTTTACTTCACTGAACCTGCGTACATACGCGCTTTCACAGAGACAAACCTGCGTATACTTCAGTGTATTTTATTTTCAAAAACCCTGAATTCCATACGCGCTTTTCTTTAATCGGACCTGCGTATACACGCGCTTTTCATGAAACGAACCTGCGTATAGATCTATAAAGGATAAACTTTGCAAAACAGACCAGATCTATAAACTTACCCAGATTTCTTCAATTTCTTCATCAGACTTGTGCTAGGTCTTCATCATTTCTTTTCAGATCATCCTAGAGATTCATCCTTTCTAGATCTAGCAATCTTGAACCTTCATCATATCCATAGGTGCATCATAGATTCAGATCTGTCAATTAAGAACAGAGTTCAACCATGCAGATATAATTCAGAGTGAAGTATTCATTAAAACCCAGACATTTGCACACCCTTGCACTATGATCTTCTTCACCTTATATAGATTTGGTCTTTTTCAATACCATGAGCCAAAACCACACATCTTCTGATGGTATTCCTGGATGGGATCAAATAGATAATTCAGCGCTCAATACATTGGGCCAATACCATGGTAATGTCCCCTGGTTTTATAAATTTAGAGCACAAATAGGCATACGCTACTTGTCACGTTCATTTCCGTGTACATACACGACTTCTCCTTTACAAACCCGCGTATGCTTTGTGACATATCTTATTCATCATTTCTTTGGCGCTCTTCTTTGTTACTTCTGAACTGCTCAGTGTATCAAATTTATCATTAACAAACTCATCAAGTCTGTTTCCATCAAGAACAACTTCATCAAGTATATTTCCATCAAGTTCATCAAGTAGGTTGCCATCAAGGACAACACATTGCATCATATTGCCAACACTCTTTAGTTGTCATATCACAAAGTTCTTCGTGTAGCACTTGTTCAAAATCTTGAATGCACAAGGGATATTGTGATATACATGCTAGAATTTCTTCAATTTCGGGTTCTAATGTTTTATCTTCATCACATCTGATCCATGACTCATTCACCTCATTACAAAGATAACTAGAAGAATATTCTAAGTTTTCTTCTTGTGGATCCCCTTCATGGATGCTTTGTTCCTTTTCTAAATTCTGAAATGAATATTCATCCCTAGTGATCACTCTAAATTGTGGACAAGGATTTAAGAATATCCTTGTAGTGGCATACCCTCCTTCGCTAAATGACTTCTTTAACATTATCTTTTGGAGATCTTGTTGGGAAAATGGATTTTGTATTTATTTAGTATTCTTTTTTCTTGTGTGGGGGGTGGGGGGGGGGGGGGGTTTGTTTAATGAATCTACCCTTCTAATCTCTATTTATAGTCATAAAGAAACATAACTAAAGGGAAAACTAAGTTTTTGTTGTTTTTTTTATGTATTTTTGTGTTTTTTTTTTTTTATCTTCCTAATTGACCACTTCAAAATATGCTTCCCCGGCAACGACGCCAAAATTTTGGTTTGTTTAACGGGTAAAAAAACACAAGTATTTATTATCAATCTGGGCTAGTGGAACTTAAAAGCATCCCCAAAGTATATGGGTTTCAGTTATGATCAATTTAGAAGATGATTTATCAATGATTAAGGAAATGCATATTACAAATATAAATCTATCTTAAACCATTTCTAAATTCAAGTGTGCAATCAGAAGCAGAAGAATCTCCTAACTTAAGAGATTTGTTTGTCCTTCTCTAACAAAATTACTTCATGAATTAGAAATCAAAAACTACTAATTGAGAAATAGATTAAGATACATGAAACAATAATTGAAGAGGCTCTTCACTAAAGAGGTCCTGCTTGTCCTTCATCATAGATTCATAGATGAATATCTCAATCAGATAGAAATAATGTTTAAATTAAACATTTGTTTTTCCTTTCATATGTAGAATAAGAATGATAATTAGATTCACCAACACTCATAAATCATCAGCATAAATCAAATAAACAAGTTAAGCAAGCAAACTAATTCAGAAATTGTAACTACAAATAAACTAGGAAGTGCACTTAGCTCGGTGTGGGGGGCCTCCACCCTTGCCTCACACACTGAAGGTGTTTTCAACTACTTAAAACTTCAGTCAATCAATCATCATATAACAGAAATAAATAGAATAGAACAAATATTCAATTAGGTCTCCAAAGTCTCAGAAATAATAATGTTAAGTCATACAAATTCTACATGTTTCAATGGTTCACAAACTTGGTATAAATAGAGAAATAATAAACACAATATTCTACAATGTCTCTAACAACCTTATCTTATCCTAATCCCATCCATCTAGGTCGAACTAATCCAATTAGTTACACCAAATCTAGAAAAATCCTAAAATCTACTATTTATGCCCTATTCTCTAGGGATTCCTGAAAAACAGGTCATGTTTGACCAGCGTTGACCAGGCATGTTTTAGCTCGGTTTGGCCGAACCAATAGGTGTAAATCCAATATTAGTTCCCAATATTTCTAGAAATGTATCCATCTCGAGCCCAAGTGTCCTGCAAATATGAAAACCATGAGGCAATTAAGAGAATTTCTGATCTTGTCCAAAAATGCACTTAAAACCCAATTTTTACAAAAAATTCTAAAAATTGAAAAACATAATTTATTTTCCTGAATATGCATAATAAGGTCAAAATAGGTCATATGTGGATGGTATAAAGTGGAAATTAGGTGGATTTTAATAAGCAAAATTTGATAAAAAAATGAGGGCCAACAGTCGAGTTATATTATTGCATTGCATACTGACTACTTGTTTATCTTGGCCTTCAGTTGACTTCATTTGGACTCATGTTTAAGCCCTCTTTTGATCATGTCTTTCTATACAAGTTAACCATGCCATCACTTAGTCTTTGTAACTTGACACCTTTACCCATGGATGGAACATCCCTTTGAGTGTCACTTACTAGTTTTCACCACCTTGCATTGAGCATAGGATTGTTCCTATCCCAGGAACTAGTGCATTTGTTTATCGACACTCATTATATCCATTGTACTATAGGAATTATTTTTTCTTTTTCAAGATTTGAAATATGAAAAAGAAAAAAAATTAAATATTTGAAAAAGAGCGGGAACGGGATAATACTTCCATACTTGATGGTAGCTACAGAGTCAGATGTGTTTCCCTTGAACAAAGCACAAAAAAGCTAAGTCTTTTCTCCATTTTGGATGGTTTTAGTTTTTGACTTAGGAGAAGCCATAACCTTGTTATCAAGTTAGTACTTCCCTGGTTGGTTACCTCTTCCAATCATATGGAGGGTTTGTTTATGCCTTCTGCATGACAAACTTATAAAAAATTATCATCTGTTACCATAGTCAACATGAATCGTGATTTTTTTCAAGGGAATTTAACCTGCGTCGACCTTTCTGCGGTGTCTCTTGACTCATTTTTTCAGTCGGCCATCCCGGTTTTCTCAGTATCTTGTTCTATCACATCATCTATTTGGTTCTTTTCTCATGCTGGTTTGAGAAGTTCTCCATTGACTTCTTGCTGGAGGGTTTGTCTCTTATCGACTTGGACATATTGCTCTAAGAGTAAACCTAGAGCCGCACCCTCGCCCTATTTACATCATTGATAGGTGACCTTGTGCTCAAAATTTGATCAACATCATGAGTCTTTGACTGAGTGGTTTCCCTTGTGTTCAACTTCAGCTTACATTATCACACCTGGGATTCATGTAGTACCTTGATTTCCATTTGAACCTATCAGTGGATATCTCGCCTCTTTGTCAGCTTTCATTATTGGTTGGTTCAGAGGGTTTCTACCATGCACTAGCTACATTTTGTGCATGCCGGAAATGTACTTCGGGTTGGTTACTTCACATTTCTTCTTCTGATTCCTTCCAAATCTTGGCCTTAATGCCTTCCTTCTAGCAGATATTTCCCATTGACTCTGACTCATTACTCTGGGAATAACGTCTAGAGTCCTTTTGTCAGTAGCTTAGGGTTTTTAGTCATCAGTGGCAGACTCCTTCGCTATCGACAGTGATAATACATCAATGTCTCTTAATTTATAGATTATCTCAAGTGTTCGACTTCAATTCATTTATTCGCACTTGTTAGATTGTACTGGGGCACCTTGACACTCATTATAATTATCGATGGGTTTTCTCGAGTTTTTTAATGGTATACATCAATGACTAGAAATCAAATGTTTTCTCACATGGTCAACCTCAGCTCATTTATTCCCATTGTGTAGAATTGTGTCATGGTGATCAGTGAAGACCTTGGGTTTTCATCAGCATGCTTTATTTCACTTTGACAACTCCTTCAGTTTTCTGCCAGTGACACCATCCACCCTTATATGTTGCAGTTTCATCACAACAACATCTTATCTGTTGGCACCCGAGTTGCATGTTGTGCCATTTGTTCCACCACTTATGATTTGGTACTTGGAGATTCAGTTGTGACTTCAATGATCAGATATCTATGTAGCATCATTTATCAGTCTTTTATATGTGATACTTGGACATGAGTTTCACTTATACTTCCGGACAATGATCAAATGATTCACTATGTACTTTACCTTTCAGTTATACTTGTATACATATTGGATCCGCTCCATACTTCATATGCGGACATGCTTTTATTTCACTAAGAATGGGTATGCCCACCTCAGACATGAGTTATCTTTCTGATTTCTATCATTGGTTTTTGGTAGGCTGAAATATGGTATAGTCCTCTCTAGTCCTCGCAAGGTTCTTTCTATGCACATAATACATTTCGGCCATCATGTACCTATTCTGACCTCATATATTAGAGGGCATATGTTATAGCATCATTTATGACATCTATATACTTGATGACTTATGCATTGGCCTTGGGCAACCCTTACATTTAGACTTGGTCACATTTCTCAAAAAACAATATTTTAAAATCCATACGCGACTCTGCCTAGTTTTTTCCATGTGCACTCACAGGTCCATCCATAGCTAACCCGCGTATGCTATTTAAAATATTAAAAAATATAAAATTTCCCTATTATTGAGGCGGGGTTCACGATTTTTCCTGTAACTTAACTACCCTAGCTTGTGGCCTAACTGTTCTCCTATTGAAAAAACTAATTTGAGGAAGTATAAATTCCCCTCAAGGAAATGGCCTAAGGGAGGAGAGAGAGAATATTATTGATATTATAGCCTTTTATAGCCCTAATTAAGTCTGATATTTCCCTTGTGCCTCCTGCACTTCCCAGGTTTCAGGAAACCCTTGTTTCCTTGTGATGATCAACCTCATTCTATGTGACATCCTTTGTGCACCATTTATGGAAGAAGCTTTGTGAGGCTAGGGTTGGACGAATCTGGAGGACGGTTTTGCTCAAGGCCATGGAAAATCTCGAGTGATTTCTCCACTATTATTTTATTTACATGTTATCAATAAAATAAGTACCATCTTGTTCCTGATTTCATGTGTTATATGTCTCTTCTACATGCTTAATAATCTTGAATAGTTTATTTCATGTTATCTTTATGACATCATGTATGCTAATTTTCTAACATCTAGGACATATATGTTGTACAAATAGGTTTTGTGCTTGTTCTTTACTGATTTGCAGGTTCTAGAGCACAAGGAGTTGCAGGGGGTTTGAACCCTACAGGATCTACTACAAACGAAGGATAAATGGGTAAGATCTGCAATCCTAACTTTCTAGTTTAAATCATAGAAGTTGGTAATAAGAGTCCTTCTTATGATGACATGCCCTTGCTCTCTTAGATATTTCAACCCAGGACCTTAGGGTAAATTTTCCCGTAACAAGTGGATAGTAGGGAGTGGAATTTTCATGCGAAATTTCCAACTTAGCAACTATTTCGGTCATCATATGATTCTGAAATTATTTCTGTGATCCATAACAATCACTTGTGGTAATCCAAACCTAGCAATAACATGGTTGAATAAAAAGTACGCAGTCGTCTTTCGAGTGTTGTTGAATGTAGGCATTACCTCAACCCACCTAGTAAAGTAGTCAACATAGGCAATAATATAACCATGCCCCCCTCATCGAGTATGGGTTACATGTCATAAATTCAATGCCCCATTTTGTAAAAAGACAGACAACGATGACGGGATATTTTGTGCGATATCATAAACAGATAGGCGTCTGCCACATGCCCCCGAATAGAATTCGTTGAGAACTTTCTCGGCTTCCTCAAGGGTGAGGCACCTCTGTAAGATCGTAGCAATACCACGACGGTAGATAGTGTCATTGATAATGATGTAATTTCAGGATTGGTATCGAATACGTTGATGCTTAGAGCGAGAGGTATTAGGCCAGAAATTCTAGGTACGGAGATAAATAAGGAAATCTCCATACCACTGGTTAGATGATGAAATCAAAGACAATGACTCGTTAGGGATAGAATCTTCAGATGTAGATTCAGAATCAGTGGAAGGAAGTTCGCACATCAGCTTAGAGAAAAATAAGGATTTATTTGACTTGGATTTGACGAATTCCAGGTAAAACTATTGGAGAATAATGATCCATTTAGAGTAATTTCCCCCCAAAAAATTTGTAATGTTCCCAACTAAGGAATAGCTACAAATTGGGAATAATATGAGTTATTAAAAATGTGGAGCTATAGAAATATGTCTGATAAAGATGTAAAAACACTTAACCTTCAGTTAAATATGCAGCAGCAACCTTATACAACATTTTATGGGCAAAAAGGTGGGGAAAAGTGATGATTTTGGCCCTAAAATGAGTATATTCAGAGATTTGTGTAAAAATAAGAGAAATAGAGGGAATTTGTTTTATATTAGGTCATGAGGGACCTATGCTCCAAATTTTAGCTCAAACAAATAAGTCTAGCTAAGTTAAAAATTTCCTCCTTCCTCAATTAGGCTTAAAAACCCTGATTTCCCATGACTTAAATTATGCAGAAAGTGTTGAAGCTTCTACAGCGTGATTTTCTGAAGGGTTTAACTGAAATAATTATTGAATATCATTATGGCAAGTTTAAAATATGATTCAATGTCTTTATATCATAAAAGACAAATTTATACATGAAGAAAGGCCACAAAATGAAGTGTTGCAACCATGGAATGAGACAGAAAAGCTGAACAACGTAATCTACAGGTGGTTGAAGCAGTGTTTCATTATATTTTAGATATACAATAGATATGAATAGAAAATCATAGATCAGAATGGGATCTATATGCAAAAATATCTTTTAGTACATTCCCCTTGGGGATCTCAGCAGAAGATGACTAACAATGAATAGATCTGAGATCTACACCATAGATTTGCAATAATATTCAAAAATTTCTGAAGAATATGATACACAGCAGATCAGATCTAAAAATATAACATGGATTGGTTTTCCAATCCACGGATCACCACAGTGAAGGAAAGGAGTCCTTCCACCGGAGATCTCTCCTCTAAACTGCTATCAAATGTACACTGCAACTTTGACTGCAAAGAGGACGCAGTTTCCTCAAGTGACTGTGCTGAAGAAGTGGAGCACACTTTGGCCTGATGCCAAGATAAGAATCTGAAGCTCAAAACATCTATTGCACTCTTGCCAATGGTTTATATGACTTCCCCACTGAAAAGATGCAATAGAACTCTTCAGATCTGAATAGATCTGATTCCACTTGCTGCAGCTCACAAGACAACTCAACCCTCAACATAAGAAGTGCTGCAATGTAAGGTGAAGCTTGGCCAAAATGCTAGATAGTGGATCAATGCAGCACAATCTCCTCCAAGAGACCCTCAAGGAAGAAGAGGAATTCCTAAACAGGAAATTCCTCTCTCTCTAGCTAAACAGCCAAGAGAGTTTGAGTTTCTCAAGCAATATCAAAATAAAAATATCATCAACAACCTTTTCCTTGAGCCTTCTCCTTCCTTTTATAAGATGAGGATGTGCAAAACCCTAAACCACCTTGAATCACTTAACCCCTTTCACATGAGGTCCTCCTTCTAGAACTGTGTTGTCCCTTTAGGAGATACATTGAACCTAGACAGTGTTGTAGATTTGGTCCTGTTGACCTAGTCAAATAGCTCAAACCAGTTTCACACACAAGTGGCTTTTATTAAGAAAGCCCTGATTTGTCTGTGTTCACATTGGGCATTGATTTATTTTTATGTTTTAGGAGTTTTTCATGTCCTCCTTTATATTTTATCTATCAATAAATCAAATTAAGGACATAATGAAATATTCCTATTAGCTTGGGCTAATTAGGAATATTACAATCCTCCGCTCCAAAATTTTTGCTTGTCCTCAAGCAACTGCAAGGAGAGTGCTACAAAATCTCCTCCTTAGTGACACCAACATAAGATAAGCTTCCCCCAGAAGGCAAGTGCTCACCAATCCATCCATCCATGTATTGCTTCTCCAAGGTTCTCATGAGATGCAAATAGCTCATCCCATAAGGAGACAATAGATCATATGAAACAAACATGGTTTGCCCCCATGCTCTCCCTAAAACAAGAAAACATAAAGTACATGGAGAGTAGCCATCCCATGAGGCACATGCCATCCTTCCTTCTTTCCCCATACATGCCATGCTTGAAAACAGAAAATTGCACATATGGAGGTGGGTCATAGTCCCACATGTGGAACCAATGCAAGGCATCCCCTGCTTGCATCAAATGTAGATATGTTAAGTGGTTTTCCCACCATTTACTTGCTGCCCACACCATATCACCATGGCTGAAAGTGTGATATATGTTTGGTGCTTTGGGGAAGCACCCATCATCTTGCAAAATCTCCCTTTTCTTCTCAAGGGAGTGGCCCAATTCAGAAATTTTTGGGGCCCAATATTGGCCAAGAGGCTCACATGATATAACACTCCTCCTTGGATTCATGGCCTGCAAAAACATGGTGTAAGAGTACATGAAATCAGAATATAAAACATGTGTAACATGATCATGTTTTTCACCAACAATCCTCTCCCATCAATGGAGTGGTGCATGGATCTATTCTCTTCCTCAAAAAAAGAAAGAGTGAGCTGATTTGACTCTTCCTTTTGGCCCCCTTCCATGCCAAAGGTGTTATATGGAAAGTTTCCCCTCCCATGCTACTTCAAAAAATAGCATAATAAGTGGCCCTTTGTAAAAAGAAACAAGATATACAATGCAGTAGCCATGTAGTGTTCTATCCTCTTCTTGAAATACAAATGAATTTGGGAGATTGCATTCCCAATGGATACATTCACCCATTGTACCTTTCCTCCTCTCATGCTTACAATAAATATTGGAGCATCATTAACATCATGATATAAACATGCTCCCTTATGCCATCCCATGAGAAGGTTACATCTTCTCCCAACCCAAAGTACATACATGATTAGATATTCATTCTAAATAGAAATACATGTACATACATCATGGATACAAGTAGATGTATGGACATGGAATTCATCATGGGGTGTCCATACGTTCTCCTCATCAACCAAAACAAACATGCCTTCTTCTTATGCATTCTTTTCTTGAAATACAAGGCATGAGACAAGAAATTCAAAAACCTTGGGTGGTACCCAAACTCACACAATAGGAACCAGCGCAAGTGATCTCCTCCCTGCTTAAGATCTAGATGTTGTAAGTGGGCTGCATGCCACTTGCTTGTTGCTCTTATCATTTCACCATGGCTGAAAATTAAATGTATATTTTGTGCTTTTGGGAAGCACTCATCATGTTGCAACACCTCCCTTAGCCCATCAAGGAAGTGGCCATATTTGAAAATAATCTTGGCCCATAGTTGGCCATGAAGCTTGTAAGGTAAAACACTCCTTTTGGGAGTTATGGCCTGCAAATGTAAAGTAAGAGAATACACACAATCATGAAATAAGATTTTATTTACATAAGCATGCTTCTTACCCAAAGTCTCCAATGTTGTGTTGGCTTCCCCCTTAGAGAGAGATGAAATTGATGCACAAGGTTGAGGGAACACTTTGCCATTCTGCTCATCATGGGAACTCCTTGGTGGAATTCCTTCAAGTAAGGAGACATCAAGGCATAGATCATGGAAGGATGTATGGACTAATGTGTCCTTAATTTGCTTGAATAGATCTCTTTTCCTTCTTCTTGCATCATTATGCTGAGATAAAGAGGGACAAATGTTTCTTACCATGTGAAGCTTGACCTCCTCTTTGCCTTCTGCAATCTTCAGGGTCTCATCCCTTGATAGTGATGGCACATGCTGCCTACAGATGGTGCCATAATATTCATATAATGGGACCTCCTCAATGAAATATGAATAAATGCATAAGTTGGGAAGACCCTCCATGCTTCCACTACACAATCCAATCACCTTCCTAGGTGTTTCAACCTTCTGCAATGGATAGGAATTAGGCTGGCCCTCTTCCTCATCTCCTCTTTGTGTCCTCATGGTTTTACACCCTTTGCATTTCAAGGGCTTTTGAAATGCAATCCCTTTGAGGTCTTCAAGAAAATACCTCTCATATTTTTCCTTCCAAGACCATTGAGGTTCTTAATATACAGGTAGAAGTTTCTCTTTGAGCTGGGGAGTGTTCATTGAGAAAGAGGCATCTGGAAAGGAGAAAAGGTTTCTCACTTCAAGATGTCTACCATTCATCATTTCTTCCTCCATTGCTTCATGAATGAAGCTGCAATGGTGCCTCCTTTCTTCATTACTGCTCTTGCACAGTGCAGTTCAACTTTGTTGCTCTAACCCAGTAGCATACATAAATGTAGATCTCTTCATACAATGTGCTGAAATGACAACAGATGGATTTTTAATTATACCTTGGTGGGATGTAGAAGTAAGAGCTTCTTCTGCAACTGTGTAGTCTCCCTCCATTACTGAAGGCTGCTCTTCCAAGGTTGTGTCAGCGCTAGTACAAGTCTCCACCCTTTTAATCTCCTTGAGATCTTCTTCAATACCCTTCATAGTCTGGAAAAGGAGTAGGGAGATATACTCTTCTGTCATTCTTCCAAGTGGTGGAGCCATTCTCTTGTTTTTTCTGTACAATGCATCTTCTTTGTGAGGGTAGGAAGTGCATGGATCTTCCTCTCCTTCTTGAAACCTTCTATAGGTCTCACTGCAACTTTCTTCTCCTTGAAACCCTCTAGGAGTTTCATTCTCTTCTTCTTTCTCCTTTGTCTGTCTATCCTCTTTGAAGAGGCTCTTCATGGATCTGGAATATGATGAGGTAAAAATCATCTTCTTTAACATTCTGAACTTTGATTCTTTCTCTATAGCACTTTGGCTTGAAGCCACAAGTTGAGCCAAAGATCTTGCTCTGATACCACTGTAATGTTCCCAACTAAGGAACAGCTACAGATTGGGAATAATCTGAGTTATTACCAATGTGGAGCTATATAAATATGTTTGATACAGATGTAAAAACACTTAACCTTTAGTTAAATATGCAGCAGCAACCTTGTACAGTGTTTTATGGGCAAAAAGGTGGGGAAAAGTGATGATTTTGGCCCTAAAATGAGTATATTAAGAGATCTGCGTAAAAATAAGAGAAATGGAGGTACTTTATTTTATATTAGGTCATGAGGGACCAATGCTCCAAATTTTAGCTCAAACAAATAAGTCTAGCTAAGTTAAAAAGTTCCCCCTTCCTCAACTAGGCTTAAAAACCCTGATTTCCCATTATTTAAATTATGCAGAAAGTGTTGAAGCTTCTACAGCGTGATTTTATGAAGGGTTTAATTAAAATAATGATGGAATATCAGTATGGAAAGTTCATAATATAATTAAATGGTTTTATATTAGAAAAGACAAGTTTATACATGAAGAAAGGCCACAAAATGAAGTGTTGCAACCATGGAATGAGACCGAAAAGCTGAACAACATAATTTACAAGTGGCTGAAGTAGTGTTTCATTATATTTTAGATCTACAACAGATATGAATACAAAATCACAGATCAGAATGGGATCTATATGCAAAAAGAGATTTTAGTACATTCCCCTTGGGGATCTTAGCAGAAGATGACTAACAATGAATAGATCTGAGATCTACACCATAGATCTGCAGTAATCTTCAGAAATTTCTGAAAAATATGATACACATCAGATCAAATCTGAAAATATAACATGGATTGGTTGGCCAATCCACGGATCACCATAGTGAAGGAAAGGAGTCCTTCCACCGAAGATCTCTCCTCCAAACTGCTATCAAATGTACACTGAAAATTTGAATACAAACAGGATGTAGTTTCCTCAAGTGACTGCACTGAAGAAGTGGAGCACACTTTGGCCTAATGCCAAGATAACAATCTGAAGCTCAAAACATCTATTGCACTCTTGCCAATTTTTTAGATGACTTCCCCACTGAAAAGATGCAATAGAACTCTTCAGATCTGAATAGATCTGATTCCACTTACTGCAGCTCACAAGAAAACTCAACCCTCAACATGAGAAGTGCTATAATGTAAGGTGAAGTTTGGCCAAAATGCCAAATAGTGGATCAATGTAGCACAATCTCCTCCAAGAGACCCTCAAGGAAGAATAGGAATTCCTAAACAGGAAATTCCTCTCTCTCTAGCTAAACAGCCAAGAGAGTTTGAGTTGCTCAAGAAATCTCAAAATCGAAATATCATCAACAACATTTTCCTTGAGCCTTCTCCTTCCTTTTGTAAGATGAGGATGTGCAAAACCCTAAACCACCTTGAGTCACTTAACACCTTTCACATGAGGTCCTCCTTCTAGAACTGCGTTGTCCCTTTAGGAGATACATTGAACCTAGACAATGCTGTAGATTTGGTCCTGTTGACCCAGTAAAATAGCTCAAAACAATTTCACACACAAGTGGCTTTTATTAAGAAAGCCCTGATTTGTCTCTGTTCACATTGGGCATTGATTTATTTTTATGTTTTAGGAGTTTTTCATGTCCTCCTTTATATTTTATTCATCAATAAATAAAATTAAAGACATAATGAAATATTCCTATTAGCTTGGGCTAATTAGGAATATTACAAAATTGATGTGACAGTATATATACGTCATAGGATTTCAATATGAAATGACCATAGTTTTCCTAAGCAAGATGTAATGGCGAAACCTTTGGACGGTTTGAACGGATGCCAAAGCCAACTTTTATACATGATTATATCTAATATTGGTATCATTGAGGTTATGAATCAGATAATAAATGGGATTTTTAGTCTCGATATTCGTATTCTTGGACCAATACCATTCATATAGTAGAAATGGCAGCACCTAGGTATAGGAAATAGTCACGTTGATAATTGGGGGGTATAGAAGAGATGACCAAAACAATACATATTTCAGGGCATCGAATGCTTTCTGAGTAGTGACGTCCTAATGGAAGGGTATCCCTTTATTCAGTAAGTGAGTGAATCCTTTGGTCAGCTCGACATAATTGGGGACGAACCTCCATAGGAAGTCATATTTCCCTTGGATTATATGTAATTGAACTAGAGACAAAGGTGTAGACAAGTCAACGATTGCTTGCACTTTTAGAGGATCAATACAAATTCCTTGTTTTGAAATAAAAAAACATAGGATATGACCATAAACAACACATAACACACATTCGTGTGGGTTAAATCGAATGTTATAGTGTATGAAACATAGAAAGATAACCTGAATATGCATCGAGTGATCATCCCGATGTTTACAATGAGCAAGGAGATCATCCAAATATAGTTGTATGATGTGTTTAATATAATGAAAAGCATAATCCATCGCATTTTGAAACGTGTAACCCACATTATTCAAGACAAATGGGAGCTTATGATAAGAAAAATTACCATAGGGACAAATAAATGCAGCCTTAGGTTGGTCTGCCAGGAGAATATTGATCTGATTGTAGCCCGATAATCCATCCATGAATGAATAGATTTCGCAGCCAACACATACATCAACAATATTGTTGATGAAAGGGGTTGGATAGTTGTCCTTTGGACAAGCACGATTCACATCCCGATAATCGATGCATACTTGAATCATGCCATGTTTCTTCATGACAGGGACGACGCTTTATACCCAATTAGTTAAAGGAACAAGGTATATGAAACCAGCCCAAAGAAGATTTTCAACTTTAGCCTTGATCCCAATAGCCTTCTTGGGATGGACTGGATGGGCTTGGAAACAGGATACGTTTTAATATAATTTACTACTATATTTGGGTCGATTCCTGGCATTTCTTCATAATTCCAAGAAAAGACGTCCCAAAACTCACGAAAGAGGGCTCTATAAATCTTGATCTCATATGGAGAACAAGATGCTCCAATATACATATTTTTAGCAATACCTGGTTTGATAGAAATATCTATAGCTATCATCTCTTCGATATTCAAGAGGTTATTTTTGGAGCTGATCTCATGAATGGAGACAAAATTCATAAGAGGTTCGACAAAATTGGGTAAATATACAACACTAATATTATCCTCAATGGAATATGGTAAGGAGGAATGATGATGATGTTCTTCCCAAAACACATCATTAGGTATCATGATCTCCATGATGCTTTCATTGGTAGAAAATACACGATAGAAAGGGTGAGAAGGTGTGCCATAATCTATTGATCAATCTACATAATTGATCGAAGATAAGGTATAAGTTGTGAAAGACAAATAAATGGCTTCGTAATATAGCTCAACAGGGCTTAGCGGCATTTGGTCACCAAAACCTTAGATGTTGGTTTCATCAGGTACAATCCATGGATCAGTCGGGATAGTAGATGACGATATCATGTTGATATAAGTAACCGAAAAAGAGCTTTCAGAAAGGGTAGGAGGAGGGAGAGAAAAAATTCACATAAGCGGTGAATCACTCAATAATCCAACCCCAACATGCTGATAGGATTTTAGGGATTCCCCCATAAGAGGTACACTTCCAGTAACATGAGAATCATAGGTGAAAAAGGTGAGTTGATATATGGATACAATCCCACCCCTATGACGAAAGGCAGTCATATGAAAATAGGTTGAAATGATGACAACCATAACATACACCCATTTACATCCCAGTAGAATATTGTAATCAAGAGTTCCATTAATAACTTCTACTTCTATAGTGACGATTTCCCCCCCTAATTCTACTTGAAGGGATTTTAAAATCCCACAAGGATTGTAAGTTTTTCCATTGAAATATTTCAATGTGGCTGTCAATTGACTCAGTTGAGGTGAACAAATCACCTTCCAACAAGACGTGGATATTATGTAGGTTGAGGCTCCTTCATCTAAAATAGAATGATGAATATTCTTACCACGGACGATGACCTGGATTATAAAATCTAGTTGAGTTGGAATCTGAGGGATATACTTTTCATGAGAGAAAACCACTAGGTTGGAATCCGATGGATCCATACATCTGATAGCTGACAACAAGGTCTTCTTTTGGGCAGGAAAATTTTGCAACACATCAAGAGTTGACATAGCTAATGGAGACTGAGCCAAGTCTTCAAATACATTATAATTTTGGCTAGATATTGAACAAGGGTTGAAAGTAGACTTATGAATAACACCCTTTGGAGGTTTGATAGTCAATTCCACAAGAATCAGAGGTGGAGTAGGATCAAATGAAGGTGATGTTGAACTAGAAGGTTGATCATTTTCCTAATCGTTCAATGGATTTAAATTACCATAGACATTATTCCGAGTGGCCACCATAACATCAAATCTCTGCTTAGAGAATGAAAGCATCAAAATCGTGTTAGAGGAATAAGGGTCTCGGGAAACCAAATGGGTCTCCTGATTGGGAAATGGTTCGTTCATCATGACAAGTGAAGCAGAAGACTTAAGGAACTAATTTTCTTTAGTGTGGTGTATATATTCACGTGTAAAGTGATCCTCATTGGAAATCAAGCATTGGTAATGAGGCTTTCACTTCTCATTGGAAGACTGATTTGTTTGTTTATCCTACGGTGAAGGATATTTATTTTTCTTTCCTTTTCCTTTATTTTTTCTTCCAAGTTGTTGTGGAGACTTGCCTTTATCAAATGAAATATAATTTATCTTGAAATAATAAGTCACGGGAGGATGGGATTGAGGATTTTGAGCAGATGTGGTAAGAGAAACACTAGATGGTTTATTCACTGACTGCGAATTGGCAGAACCAATCACACCATCAACAACATGGGATTATTTACCAAGTGGATGAGGGACAATATTTAAAGGTCTCGGAGTGTTCATTATCTTATCATAGAGCGTGCCTAATTGGGTATAAATAAGTTCCAAATATTGTGCATGAGCAATAACTTTCTCTTCGGTCATGACTCCACCTTTAGCCACATCTTCTGTTGTGGGTGACAAAAGAGATTTGGTAAACCATCCCGCTAACAGCTGATCGGGAACAAAATTATTTACCAATCAAAGACGACACCTACACTCATGAATTTGATCTGAGATGTGAGTGGAATCTAATTTTTTGAAATTTTTCAATAGTTCCGTTCTAGTTTCATTTTTGATGGGTAACTGGAAATGTGTAAGGAAGATGGTGGCTAAAGTGCTCAAATCATTAAATGAATCTCTAGGTAACTCAACATACCATTTAGTTGCGATACCTATAAGCATCCAATGGAAAAGACAAAGTCGAATGGAATCATCGTTAAGAGAGTTCAAAGAACACCATAGATGATATGTCATGACATGTGTCAATGGGTCTTCTCCTGGATTCTCATTGAATTTTGGGATATCCGAAGGAAATTTGGTGGGAATAATCGGGCACCATGGTGAATGTGTAATGGGGTCATTAGAGAGCCGAGTTAAGTCTCGCAATTCAAGAGTGGCCACAAAAGGAAACTATCGATTAAATTTCGGAGGAGGATGACTTGGATATGAAGGAATAACTTGAGCACCAGGTACTTTCATTCTCGGATAAGGGGGGTTTTGATAATAAGGAACCTGGGTACCAGGGTAAGGGGGACTCTGATAACTAGCATAAAAGTGGCCCTGATGCCTAGCACCAGGGTGTGAATAAAATTGTTGGAATGGTCGAGTTTGGATTTGTTGGCCTTGAAAAGGCACTTGATATGGACCATACCGGCTACCCTATGGGATTTTTCATTGTCCCATGATAAGGAAGGTTTGGTTGGGATTGCACCATACGATGAATTAATTGCCCTATTGAAACTTGAGGAGTACCTTGTCCAAGTGGTTGAGAGTGTGAGTCACCTTGTACTGGTTGGGTAAGTGGGACTTGGGAAGTTTTAGATACCATTGGAATAGATTGAGATGCAACAACAACTTGTAAAGGTTGAATCACATGTATTTGAGATTGTTGTGGTGTCGATGGATGGATATTAATTTGCGAGGATGGTGTAGGTTTAGGATTCAACAATCAATCCCAATATGAAATAGGTTGAATGGGAAAGTTAGGTTGTCAAACATTGGTAGTCATTCCAAGATAAAGAGGACTATAATTAGGTTGGTTACCAATTTGAGGCATACCAACAACAGGTTTCCCCCTTGCCAAAGGAGGAGGTGATGATGGAGGTAACTTTGACCCAGATAGATGATATCCAACATAAGGAGGGTTGGGTTGTTGAAGGTAACCTTTCCTACTGACATAAGGTCCAACCTGTTGCTCAACCGTAGGTGTAAGAGGAGGAGGAGGAGGAGTAGTATGTGGCACTCATAAGAGAAGTACCAGATGATATTCCTGTATTGGATGAAATATAGGAGAGGTAAAAGGACTAGAAGTTGCACTATAAAAGGTAATAGATAAAGAGTGATATCTTGGTGGGACAGATGGACCACCATACATATGTGTTTCTCGTGATTTTGCAAAAATATATGTGGAGGCAAAATTTGATGACTCGACCATGGTGGAAAACGTAGGCTGAGAAGTTGGTTTAATTCCAGTCATGGTTAACAACTCTGATGAATATCACCTTGATAAATCCACAGGTGAGTCCAAATAATATGGAAAAGTAGTTTGTCTCAAAGTTTGAAGAGAAAGATGGTAAGTTTGATAAAAATGAAGTACATCCCAATGAACAGGAGTACAAGGATGAGGCTATTGTTGTGGTATCTCTTCAATACTCACAAGTTTGAGTAGAAGAGGTTCACCGTCGGTTCCAAGATATATAGGTTTCGAATGAGACAAATGAAGAGAAGAGGAAGGTCCTGAAGTAACAGATATATATGGTTGAGGCACCTAATTCTCAACAACCTCGAGAATCAAAGTGTCTGACTCGGGAAATTCAGGTTCAACAACCTCAAGAAACAAAGTTTCGGGGACTTTTGTTTTGATTGTGTCAGTGTCACCCTCAAGAGTAGATGTAATCTTGGGCTCGGAACTCAAATGGACATAATATTATGGTGGATCAATATCAAGAGGAGGGACAGAAGTGGTTCTCGATGTTCTCGATTCAATATTTTGCATCTTCTTTTGCTTCTAAAGATGATAAGTATATTTTTCATTCTACACGAACGTCGGGGTGGGGGATTTTTTTCTTCCATATTGGACAATAAATTTTATTAACACAAAAATAAATAAATCAAAAAGAGGGTAATAAAGACATAAATAATTACCAAGCAACCATGAACTCCAACATACACCTTGGTGAACCAAGGATGTAACGTACGACGACCAATCTACCCAAATGTTGTGTTCAGTGTATCACGATATACAAAGTGGCAAACTCAGTAACCTATGGATGGATAAAAACTTTCAGGGGAATCCCCAAATATACTCAACAATACATGGGAATGTATCCCTTAATAGTGTTGTCTAATGCGTAACCGTTTGATGAGAGTGTTCCCTTATACTTTACGTGCGTGGAGCGGCATCTAGTATACCCAAAGGTACATGGATAACAATCTTATACACTCACATAGGTGGAATAAGATATCACCCCTGGGATGAAACACTAGAAATAAATGACAACTCCTACATTTAACGACGCTAAAACACGTCTCTAGCTTAGACCTCTATGTGTTTTTTTTAATGTTACAAATTCTCCTTAGGTTGATTCAATAAATTTTACTATTTATCTTTGATGAAGTTCCAGTTTTAGGGCTCACCACGTATGTCACCTTAATATCCCTAAATGAAAATCTAGCATGAGAAAATGGAAATCTTTCTTTTTTAATAAAAATATAGCTAAGGAAGGGAATAAACAATCAATATGAAGCATACAACATGCAACAAATAAGATGCAAGATGCAATTTCCCTTTCAATGTAATTGTTCCTACACTAATGCACATACAAAACCCTAAATTCCAAATGCAAAAAATTTCTTTTCACCACACTTAATTTTTGAAATGAAGAAAACTAAGATGAAAATGTTTAATCAATGATTCAAATGTACTTTTTAGAATGATAAAAAGAACAACAATTCATCCAAGCGATCAATGACCAAATGAAATTAGTTGCAAACAACCAAATGATAAGAACAAAGAAAAATCAAAACCAATTCTTACCAAATGAATCAAATATGAATGCAAACCAAATGGAGGCTTAAGGAAGACCACAAGAAACTCAAGACTCATGGAAGGTGAGCTGGAAGTAGGATGATCAAAGAGACACTTAGAAACATAGGCAAATTTTGAGCCAAAATAGGGGTCAACGCTCGTGCAAAAGAGCCACCAGTGCTATGCAACCATGGAAAATTTTAGGGGCTAATATTCATAGGTGGGATAATTTTCCATGATTTTTTCAAAAAAAAAGATTCACAAATTTTCGTTTTTTATAAAAATGATTCGCCTAAATTTTACAATATAAAATTGTTTTACCTTAAAAATCCTCAACATTATATAGATACTATATATAAAACCATTATAAATTTGAATAATTTTACAAATATATCAATAAAATTTTTATAGTTTTCATATTAGGGACTAGTGATATTCACCAATGTTTTTAAAATTCAATGTAATGTTCCATCCTTAAAATTTTCCATGTCTGCAATGTTGGGATAGAGTGGGCCTGAGTGAGGTGCAACACTCTATCAGAGGCATTGGGGGAGCGTTGGTCCCAGGAAAGAGGATTTCAGCACAAAAATTGCAAAAAGGCTCAATGAAATCACTTCCTGGTCTGTTCTTGACTAATCAAAGCAGAAAAGGTCTGTGAAAGAGGTAATAAAACACAAGGGACAAGGAAAACCACCGAGGGAATACATCGTTCCCTAGTGGAGTCGCCAATTTGTTATGTGGGATTTACGATTGCGGACAAAAGTATCTCCCCTAGGTTTGGTGACCAACTTACAACAACAGAGAGACAAGGAACCAAATGCTTTCCTTAAAGTAAATAGATTATGGAATGAAGCCTACCTATAATACGTCACACACTTCGTTCCTTCTTCAACTTGAATGCTCCAATTCCAGCTCTAACTGACAAAATTAGAATTTGCACAATGAGATTAAAAAAACAAAGAAACTATGAGATCTATGCAGTATCATCTAAGTACGTTATTCAATATATCAACATGGTATTTAAGTAAATGAAATAAATACAATCAAATATAGGAAAATAGAGAACTCTTTGCATTAATATAAATGGAAGGAGATTACAATCACAAATAGGTGTCGATCTTGTAGAAGAGTTCCTCCAAGTTGTTAAATTGTCCTTTCATTGTCACAATATGCACCTCCAAACACCCGAAATGCATGGAATGTTAACCTCTTACCTCAATAGCATAAGGGTAGAATCACTCTCCAAAATCCAACCCCTTGCATATGCAAAGTAGGAAATATATATATGAGTGGGGAAAGTTGGGAGTTCTTATCCAATTAACAATATAAGGTTTTAGATCCACCTTTGATGGGAGGATAGGGTGAAAGGATAAGGGATGGAAACTCCAAAGAAGGATGAGATAGGATCCAAAAGTTTAATCCAAGTTAAATGGTTATAACAAATTCTAGAAGAGGAAGCTTCTAGAAATTTTCTCTTTTTCCCAAATTTGTAGAACCAACGCAGGTGCAAAGGGTATCAACTTGTAGGTGATCAATGTTGGCCACGATGATGCAACCTGTAGGTGAATGTTGTCCAGAGGAAGGCGAGGGAGCGTTGGTACTAAAATTGGCTCAAATAAGGTGGTTTCAGACATAAATTATGGGAATTGGAGGTTCACTTAGGGATTTGTGCAATGATGTTGACAAGGAGGAATAGGATTTTGATTGGTCCCATTAGGAGGCCTAATGACTGGATGTGACCAAATGGCCTATAACAATGTTTTTCATGTTGTTCATGCTTTTCAACATTTTTTTATTGTAAATATTGCATCGATATATGTTATAAATCTCCTTAGGCAGTATGTTTTGCTAGTCATAAGTGTCATCGAACATCGAGGATAATGTTCCCCCAAGGGGGAGGGGTTTGTAACAACCCCTATTTTATTTTTCATGTAAAAAAAATAAACCAAGGTCATGGGACATATATTCCAAGTTGAATGGTGGGTAAATATTGTAGTGGGCATCACCTGTGGTTTATTAATGGTTATGGAAATCGGCAAAGACATTGGAAAATGAAAAGACTTAATAAATGGAAATTTAATATGGGAAATAAAGGAAAATAGGAGAAAAGGTAGTGAAGAGACAAAATATGCATGCAAGGGAAATTACAGAGGAATTGGAGGAAAATGAAAGAAAAATGAAAAAGGAAAGAAAGAGACTAGACAACAATGATAAAAAGGCATCAAAGAAACAATTGATGACTTTTGACAATTGTTGGCTCAATTATTTCTCATTATATCTCTCTTACACTCGTGCACACTTATAGCATTATTTTTGCATCCTAGCGTTCACTTGAACTTTGAGATAAGTAAGCAAAGGACAAGCAAAGGAATTGTGTGCAGTGGAAAAGAAGGTTGGATCAACAACTACAACTGGAGTTCATTGCAGGAAACAGGTTGCATGTGTGATTTCCTTGATGATATTTGGATGCATGGTACATGAATGTGATTATTTGGTTATTTTGTTGTCATTGGAATGGGATTTGTCTAGATTGATAGTGGTTTCATACTTTCCTTTCCATTTCCTAGATAACTATGATGTAGCAAGCTCTCTAGTTTGAGTAAGATTTGGATGGTCGGTAGGATTGGATCTTGGTTGAGGTGGTATCAAGAAAATTCCTTAGGCTCAAGGGTGGAGATTGGATTTCTCTTGGAACTCTTGATGGATGGGTGGAGAAAATAAAATTCCTCTAGAGATGGTGAAGGAAGTCAAAGCATCCAAGCTTTTTTTGATGTTAGTGATTTCTGGACTGATTTAGGTGAAATCACTAGGGTTCATGGTTGAGGTGGTTTGGCCTCTGGAAACCCTGTTTATTTCTATTTTTTTTTAACCCATATGATCCCACATTCATGCCTGGAATATGGAACGAGGGTGATTGGTTGAAATATATATTTTTTTCATCCCAATCTATGGTCGGGTGGTATGTGGAAGTCCCTAACTTGGTTGGAATTTGAATATGTAAATATGAGCCACTTTCTTATTATTATTGATGAGAAGATGTGTTGGTTATTATGTTGATATTATGGTCGGTTAATCATGGATTCTACTCAATTTATATGCTATTTATAGGCATGGTTGAATGATGTGTTGTTGATATGGATGTTGTTCATGATTTGATAAGTATTGAATGGTTAATGTATGCATGGGCTACAAAATTTTTTGGCAACTAGATTGAGAAGGAATTTAGCCTTATTGATGATACTTTGATGAAGTTAAAGAGACCTTGAACATATATGCATTAATGGCCTGTAGTTACTATGTTTACCATGTGTTTGATGAAATGTCTATCATGAATTGGGCATGCCTTGGACAAGACATAACTTTAATATTGATTGCTTAGACTTGTGATTATCCTATATATTATTCTGGAAAGGTCTAGGTTGTTCTGAGCAGTGGCCTATAGGTCAACCCTGAAAAAGTGGCACTAATCTCGCAATTTCACCCTCTAAATTGGATAATTTTGGCTATAACCACATGGAGGAAGGCACATGCATGTGGTTGGATGCTTCCAACCACATGCACAATGTGTCAAGAATGTATTTAGGTTGTAAATTCTGAGAAGTGAAAGGTCCATCTCGGGGATTGATCACCGATGGTTGTTTTCAGTCACATGGGTGATCTATGTCCTTGAGGGATGGAAATATGTTTCTGGTTAGTAGGCCCCACTTCCATAACTAGAAATTGGAGGTGAGGTCATTTCATAGTAACTCTCAACTCATATTTACCATGTAGAGCTTGTAAAGGCAGGTAAATGTGTGATGGGGTGGTTACAATTTTGGTAAGAATTTTCCTATTCTATCCCTAACTCTTCGAGGCATAAAAGAAAAAAATAATTTTATGTTCTTGTAAAGAAAAGTTGAAATGAACATGCCTATTGAAAATTTTATGTTTTCGTAAAATTTTGGAAATGAAATGCTAATGAAACTTTTATTTTGTATAAAGTAAAATGAAAGAAAGAGTGGGTCAACTAAAGAAAAAATAGTACATACTTTGACACTTCCCCGACAATGATGCCAAAAAGTGATGGTCCTCAATATTACAACAACGAAATTTCAACTCCCAAGGGTCTCAAATTTAATTGTCAACTTGGGGTTTGTACAAACTTAAGAGGGGCCAACAATATATGTGCAATAATCATTATCTTATTCTTTTTTTTACTCTTATATATATGGAAGTACTAAGATGAAATCTGGTTACACAAAGACCATTTTAACTTTAACTTCCCTACGCTACTGGAAAAAATTGAAATTGCAAGGAATTAAATAAAATAATTAAATTCTATGCTAATTTCAATGAAGGAATGAAAACCATCTTAAATACAATGAAATGAAAGCATATCCATTCTACTGTGCAAGAAAAACAAACAAATTGTTTAAGAAAAAGCTATCAATAACAAACGTTAATTATACAGGAAAAAAGGAAATTTATACAAAAAAACTAGGTCAAAGCATATACTGGGTCTCTATGCTTCTAAATTCCATATTCATGGTTCCAGGGACATTGTAACACATCAAATAAGGTGAATCAAGAATTGGATGAAAATCTAGGGAAGTTTCAGCAGTAAATTGCAAACTGCTACAAGAGTCTCTATTTTTTTACAAGAGACAGTCCAACAAGCATTAAAATGTGCTAAAGGTGAGGTTGGAAAGAAAAAGGGGCTAAAAAATGGCTAAGAAATGATAAATCCCTCATTTCCAAGGCATTACATTAGTGGTGGTGGGATTTCTTCATTACGTTACATGGTTGTAGGGTTTCCTATAGCTACAAAACAGGGGACTATGCAGTGATAGTGAAATAATGATGATGGAAAATAACTAAATGTCAATAAAAAAAATGATCTGAGATGTAAAAATAATGATAATTGAACACTATGACCACTAGCAATTCTATTATCTAATGCTCAAATATTGTGCAAGAAAATATTTCTCAAAAACAAGCTAAGTATTCATGCATAAAATGATATTCAGAAATAAACTACTGAAATGAAAAAGTACATAAAGAATAAAGGTACATAAGGGATATTGAGGACCTGGGGTGGGCCCTAACCTAAGGAAATTCATATCCATGAAGTAAAAGTAGACTAATAACTGAAGTAAAATATCATTTTCATTAATTGAATAATTGCTTACAAATGGAAAAAACTGCAAAACTTGAAAACTATACTTTCTACATTGTTATCTCCTTGCTTATACTTGCATAGTGGCCTAATCAAGCCTTTTGTTTATACAAAATGAGTGAGGGGAATCCTCCTTGAAAGGAGGAGTACTTTCCCTCCAAAAAAAGGATCATGTTCCCTTGGTGACCTCGCAACTACAAGGAGGAGTATTTATTTTCTCAATCCAGGTTATTTTGAAACTTATGTAGTAGGGGAAACACCCCATGAATTTCTCTGGCTAAATATCCTTGTAATATATGAAAAATCCTCATAATATCATATACAATAATCATGTTAGACACATAAATCATGAAAAATATCCTTAACCATCCTAGGAACTCATTTAAGCTAAGAAAATGTTATTAAGTGAAAAATGAAGGTTTAATACAACCTTTATGTGCCTAGAAGAGGTTATATGGGCCTTATGTTTTACCTAATTGGGAGGCCCAACACCTTTATTATTGATATTCTTTTTTTTTTCTACTTTGGTGAACCCAACATGGTCTTGAGTGGTCTAGGTAGAATTAAGATTTTGATTTGTGGGGCACTCTCTAAATATGTGTTCATATTTGTGACACTTACGACATTTGAATGGGATATTCTTAAAGTAAATGGGTTGTACCCAAATTATGAAAATTTCGACTTGAATTTATAATGCATTATCTAATGTTATTTCTTCTACTTATTATTCAAAAATAAGTTATTTGCATAAATATCTTCAGTAAATATCGAAATAAATTAAAATGCGGACTTCACCATATAATTATAGAGAAAAACAATAAGGAAAATACTAGCACATGAATGGCATAGATATTTTTGGAGAATTCTCCCTAGAAAAACCCAATGCGGGAAAATCGATGCAACAGATGAGGGTTTTTATTATTCAGCGGAATCTACTTGTACAATTTACAATTAGAAGTGACTAAGAGAAATTCCCTATGAAAACACTGGAGAAATTCCCCACACAATAATAAAATAAGAAACGATCCCGGAAGCACCCTTCTGATGCTCCCACATCATCATTCTGTTGTCTCTACGTGGGGACTATGCAGAATTGCATCACCCTTATGCACTACTCCCTCCTAGCCTCTGTGTTGTCTCTTCTTGACACTGTGTCACCTTCTCCTACACCCTGGATTATTGTTGAACCCTCTCTACCTGTCCTCCAACTGCTACTCTCCCTCTGAGTCAATTTTCTCTTTCCAAACTTCGACCACTATGAAAATCGATTTACTCAGGAAACTGAGTATCTGCACTGGTGTATTTTCCAAATGACCCTCGAGTCTTCTTTTATAATATTCTTGTTGAGATATCAACGATTGAGATTAGATATATAATCAATGGCTAAGATCATATATTGAATTGTTCCGTTTTTTCTAGAAGATTCACACTATGTTTTATTAATGCCCTTTAATTATTTAATTCCCTTAAGTTTATACTTAGGGTCATCATTAAAATAATTAATTATTTTAACAAAACATGTTTCGAGTGTAATTTCCATAAACACTTTCTGGGTTCTTGTGAATACATGTGTCTAAGCCTCTCCACAAAATTTGATAGTTAGATCACTTCCGATGCTATAAAAAATAAACACTCCCTCTTAGTGAGGAAAATGCTCTAACAATGTTCCTGTTTCATATTGTTCTAATCCTGAAGCATCCTCTATGCTGCTGAAATCTGACACTTGTCCATCAACTACTGTGTTTTTGCTACTATCATACTTCTTCCCATTAAATTTCCACTTCCATTGTTGCATTCAGACTACATCTCCCTCTTAAGTGATGCTTCGTCCATTACTGAAATGGATTCTCAATCATCCCCATCTTTTCCCTGAAACAATCAAAAAAAATTTCTCCCTATGGCCTTGGTGAGAATGCCTACTACCTGTTCTCCTGTGAAAATTTATTGTAACTATATTACTCCCTGTTGAACACAGTCTCTGATAAAATGACACCTGATGTCGATGTGTTTCGACTGATCATGAAAAAATGGATTCTCAGAAGGCTTGATGCAACTCTAATTATCACATAGAATACTCGTCGCCTCCATATTCCTTCTGAATAAATTCACTAGAAGTTTTCTAAGCCTTATAGCCTCACACAAAGTTGTGTTGGCTTCCATATACTTTGCTTTAGTTGTGCTCAGTGCTACGAACTTCTGCTTCTCACTGCATTAGGAAGTCATACCTGATCCAATGTTGAAGCAGTATCTTGTGGTACTTTTAATGATCCACCGAACTTCCTGCTCATCTGTGAACCCACACAGAATTATGTCATCGCCTTGGGTGTATTTTAATCCATATTCGATTGTTCCTCAAATATATTAGAGAACATGCATATATGTTTATGAGTCTGCCCTCGTTGGTTCTACCATGAAATAACTGAGGAAATTAACAACATAGAAAATTTCTGGGATGGTGTTGACCAAATACATGAGAGATCCTACGACCTATCTGTACAAGGTGGGGTCCAATTATTTATCTTCATATGCATAAATTTTATTCCAATTGGTGATCAATGGAGTAGCCATGGGTCTACAATCCTGAATTCTAAATCTCTTTAGAATCTATGTAGCATATCTTCCTTTCCCAAGGAATATTTCTCCCTTCTGCTTCCAAAATTACAATCCCAAAAAATAGGGCATCATCCCCAAATCCTTCATGTCGAATTCCTCTGCCAAGTTCCTCTTGTAATCTTTGATGAGCCTAGATGATACTATCAGAAATCAATCATCTACATACAATACCAAAATCAATGTCTCTTTCTCTACTATGAGATAGTGGAGATTGGGATCGTCATCACTCTTGACAAATCCCATCTGCTGCACGTAACCATCAATTCGACCATACCATGCTCTTGGTGCCTGTTTGAGTCCATACAGGGATTTCTTTAGTCTGTATACATAATTTTTATTCTCATGTGTCTCGAATCCTTCTGGTTGTTCGATGTAAACCTCTTATTTTATCACCCCATTCAATAATGCAGTCTTGATGTCCATCTCGTGAATCTCCCATCCCATCTGCGTTGCAAGGGAGATAATGGATATGATAGAGGTATATTTGGCTACAGGGGTGAATGTTTCTTCATAATCTATTCCTTCTTTTTGAGCATACCCCTTAGCTACGAGCCTAGCCCTGTACTTCTCTACGTTGCCATCTGTAACATACTTAATCTTATAGATCCACCTGGAACCTACAACTAACTTGTCCTATGGTCTAGGTATGACTTCCCAGACATCATTGGTCATGATAGAGTTGTAATCCTCTACCATAGGATCCGCCCAGACTTGGTTCTGAATCGCTTCTTGAATGCTAGAGGTTTCATCAACCTGTGCTAACAATGCTTGATATCTATCAAGCTATATACGCTGCCTTTTCTTGGTTCTAGGAGCTCCAACTAACTCTTTAGCATCCCCCAGCATCTTTCATGCCTCTCTGTTTATTCTGCTATTAGTAGTGGTTGGCTCAGTCGTCTTCCTCCTGTTGCCCCATCAGCTGCGAGCTATCTGGATTTTCTTCTCTCAAAGAAATACTAGTACTAGGCACAGTGCTACATCTTGATGGTTTTATATCTGTTGGATCCTCTCCTAGTTGTCGTTGGATAAGAGGCACATCCTAAGATTGTTCTTTGGTAGGAATTTCACAGTATTTTCTTAAGGTTCAATCCTCCATTAATTTCACATCCCTCCTCACTACTACTTTCCTGTTACCTAGAATGTATATTCTATAAGCCTTGGATGTCTCTCTATATCCCATGAGATACGATTTCTCAGAAGTTTGATCTATTTTTCTCTATTTCTCATCTGGAACATGAAAATATGCCATGCTCTCAAAAATCCTGAGGTGACTTACCTCTAGCTTCACCCCTTTGAATACACTCTCGGGCGTTGTCTTGCCCAATTCTCTATGAGGGGTCCTGTTCTGGATATATATAGTTGTGTTGCATGCTCCTGCCCACAAAAATATAGGCAGGTCCTGAAATTTCCTTTTCTACCCCAAAAATAGCCCTCTTCTTCCATTCTGCGACTCCATTATCCTCCAGATTGTAAGGAGTTTTCCATTCTCTTATGATTCCTTCCCTTGTGCAGAAAATTTTGAATTCCTTATCAGTATATTCAACTATGTTATCTTAGAGTAACACTTTTATTTTCTTCCCAGTCAGGTTTTCTGCGAGAGATTTGAATTCCATGAACTGATCAAAGACCTCATCCTTGGTATTTAAGAATCAAATCCAAGTATTCCTGGAATGTTCATCTATGAAAGTGACAAAATAGTCACTTCCACCAATAAATATAGTGGACATTGGTCCATATATATCTAAGTGTATTAACCCTAATACACTTTTCGCCCTATTGTTACTCTTGTAATATGCTACTTTAGCGTATTTCCCTAAAATGCACTCTCTGCACACGTCATCATGTTTGGTACTAAGAACTGGAACTCCCATAAATGTTTCTATGAGAATTCTTAGAGCTCCATGGTGTATATGCCCCATTCGTATGTGCCATAATTCATTTAGATCCGATTCACCGCTTAGATTGCTGCCTATCAATGCCATTGGAGATTCAAGCTGCAACTTGTATACTATGTTGCTTGAATTCCAATTTGAGCCTTCTTCTTCCAGCTTGAATGCTTGACATAGAATTTTCTCTCGATAAAGTATAAGTCCTATCCCTTGTCCTGCAATTGAGCACTAAATGTAAATTCATTCCCATACCAGGCACATGCAGCACATTAGTGGCTCAGAGAATCTCTCCTTCTTCTTTCAGAAATGTTACAGTCCCTTTTCCTACAGGGGTACATTTTGACATGTTTCCCATAGTGATTTGGAAGTCCATCCATTCTTCTTGATAACTAGAGAAATTATCTCTTTCTCCAGTCATATGGGTTGAAGCCCCACTATCAATATATCAATCATCAGATGATGCAGTGCTAGATAAGCATGCACATTCTTTTTCCAGCCTAGAGGCCGACTCTAACAAAACTTGATCTTCCATCTTCTCTGCCTTTTTCACTTCCCGGTCAATTTCTGCAAAAGAAATGCATAAGCCCTTGGGTGTATGATTTTCCACCAAGGTAGCATCATGAATCCCCTTTGGCCTCATCCCTCCTGCTTCTTACCTAGCCTTGCTCTGATACCATGTGAAAATTTCAACTTGAAACTCTAATGCATTAACTGATGTTATTTATTCTACTTATTATTCATAAATAAGTTATTTTCAGAAAACTTGAGTAAATATCGAAATAAATTCAAATGCAAACTTCACCATATAATTACAGAGCAAAAAAATAAGGAAAATTATAGCACGTGAATGACACAAATATTTTTGTACAATTTTCCTCGAAAAACCCCCATGTGGGAAAATCGGTGCAACAGATGAGGGTTTTTATTATTCAGTAGAATCTTCTTGTACAATTTACAATTAGCAGTGAAGAAGAGAAATTCCCTATGAAAACATTGGATAAATTCCTCACACTATAATTAGATGAGAAACGACCCCAGAAGGACCGTCCTGAGGCTCCTACGTCATCACTACGCTGGATCTGCATGGGGACTATGTAGAATTGTGTCACCGTGTTACGTTTCTCCCTCCTAGCCCTTGCGTTGTCTCTTCCTAGCATTGTGTCACTTGCTCCTGCACCCTGAATTGTTTTTGAACCCTCTTTGCCTATCCTCCACTTTTTATTCTCCCTCTAAGTCAATTTTCTCTTACTAAACTTCGACCATTGAGAAAATTGATTTACTCAGGAAAATCAGTATATGTGTTGGTGTATTTTCCAAATGAACCTTGAGTCTTATTTTATAATCTTCTCGTTGAAATATCAACGGCTGAGATTAGATCTCTAATCAAAGGCTAAGATCATATCTTGACTTGATCTATTTTTCTAAAATATTCATACTCTATTTTATTAATTCCCTTTAATTATTTAATTTCCCTAAATTTAGACTTAGGATCTCCATTAAAATAATTAATTATTTTAATAAAACATGTTGTGAGTGGAATTTCCACAAAAGATTTATGGGTTCTTTGGAATACGTTTTTAAGCCTCTCCGCAAATTTTGAGACTTAGATCACTTATGATGCTACCAAAAATCAACACAAAGTTCATCTTCACAACTTAAAACTATTTTTGCTAGGAACATCTATGAGAGATCCGGGTAGGCCCGTAGACATGCATATGAAGTGTAGCAACCATACTTTGTTGTGTTTGAGAGTGTTACAAATTTTCCAATGGTGTTTCCTATTCTTTCTAAAATGTCATGGTCACAATATTTTTGAGGTAATGAATAAATAAGGATCAATACTAGCACTGAAAAGAAGTCTTCTTTATTTGGGTTGAAATTTTGAACTCGTGGCTTCATGAATAAGCTCACTGAGTTTGTAAAATATGACCCTCCATGAATGATTCGATCCATGTCATCTATATTGTTGAATATAGTTGTGAATAATCCTTTTGAACTCAATTTTATTTCCATATCCCCTTTGAGTTCCTAGTTTTTCCTTATCTAGTTGATTAGTGTTTTTTCCTTTGGCCACAGTCTGATAAATTTACAAATTATTGAATACTCAAAAATTTCCCCAATTATTTTGGGGGGAATCTCCAGGAGGGGTGCTTTTGTCGCTTGTGGAATACATGTACCTCCAAAATTGATGGAAGTGGTGAACTAATGTTTTGGAGTAGCAACAGGAGTTTCGATGGCCCGTGTGTCATTGACTTCTAATTGTATGGTTTCTTTGGGTGCAAGGGGCCGCTCAGATCATCTTGTAGATTTATTAGTTGTATAGGTAGCAACAATGTTTCGAAATGAGGGGTTTCCACCTCCCACCCCATGGAGGTTCCATGGAGAGGGTTGAGAGCGAGGACTAATTAAGGCAAAGAAACCATAGAAAACCCTAGAATGAACCAATCGTGAAACTCTATAGTGGAGATTCAATTGCATCTACATAATTAATTTAGATGTTATCTAAGGGCATTAGTTAACATCCCTAGTAGATGGGAATTATATTCATCATCTAATGGTATATCAATTGGGCCGAAACATATCATAGTTTATCCATATTGTATTTAATACATTCACCCAAGGGGTTAATATGTCGGTTAGTCCCCTCCACAAATAGCTCCCAATATTGGCTCCTCTAGGCCCATGTAATCAAGGACTAAGTCCGATTCACCCTCAAACTCAACATTTCGGGAAAGCTCAAAGATGTTTCCCAATTTATTTAGAGCTCCTCATATTCTTTCCAAGGCCAACACCAATTTCCTACCTTTAACAAAACAAGCTTCCCAACTCTAGCACAAAAGGTTATTGCACCCATTATACTCTGTGTGGCATATCATATTGTTTGTATTCATGAAAAAAATCAAGAGTGAAGCCATTACAACTAATACTAATCTCTCATTTCCAAGTTACATTGAATACAATTATCATAAATGGTATAAGCATTAGGATTTGATTTCATATAGAATTCAAACCCATAAAAGGAAAGAAAATAAACATTTAAGCAAGTTGGGTTAATTTCTCGGTTCACTATACTTATTCAATATAGCATTACAATAGCCTTAATAATTTTATTTTAATGAATACATAGTGAATCCAACACAATTTTTAAACATAAATCATTGAATAACATTACCACTTCACATGCAAATAATGGATATCACTTATATGTTCCTCTTACTTTTTGTTGGAAACTGAAGAAGGAACTACCACTCTTAACCTGACCGTAGGCACAACTACACTATATTTTTTTTTGTAATTGGCCACCCCCAAGATATATCCAATCTCTTAAGGATGGGATTAGTCAAGGTATTACTACCCAAGGGTCAATTCAAGGTAGATAATGGAGACTAATCATATTTTTGGGATAGGAAATAGGGGTTCCACATCCAAAACTCTAAGTCTAGGCTTAAAACACAAAAAGTATGGCCACTGAGGCATGCATAGTGTTGGTGTCCAAGTATGAATGATTATTCAAACCCTTTTCCACATTAATGATCAATCTGGGTGCGTCAGTTATTTCAAGGCTAACACACAAAATATATGCATATGACAATAGCACAATTCTATATTAATCATGGATTCGATAAATTAAGCAAAGAAACAATCATTGTAACAACAATAAAAGAATAGCAGTAATAAATTGTAAAGCTTGAAATGCATTCAAAGCAATAAAGATTCTAGGTCCCTATATTACTATTATATTACCTTATTTTTATTAGTGTAACCCCCGTTTTTTTATTATTGTGCCCTTAAATTATTATTGTTAGGTCGGCTAGGATTACATTGTGGCTCACTAGGATTACATTATGGCCACATGGACTCCTATATATAGAAAGGAGGTTTTGCAAATTGTATCATCCAAGAATTTTTCATTTATGTAATGCATTGGAGGTTTCCCCCTCGAAGTGGCTTATTTCTAAGGCGTTGATATCTCTTTTCTTCTATTTTTGGAGCTGGCTACACAACATTTGGTATCAGAGCTTTGGATTCTAGGGTTTCGCTGCTCCAAACAGGTCATCGTGGAATTTTCACTATAAATTTTTTTCTACGAATTTTCAAAAGCTTAAATTCATAGGGTGCGAAGCTGAAATCCTAAAGAACATCTTCAAAAAATTTCAGATCTTGGTTTGCAATATTTTCGGAGATATGATCTGTGGAATGTAGTGCTTTTTCAAGCTCCTGAATTTCATCTCAAAGAGGTTATCGTGGGAAAATATTCATAGCTCTCTCTCTGAGCATCAGATTGGAGTGATGTAAAAAGTGGTCGCTAGTACACAGAATTTAGTTTCTGGGATATCAATTTTAGAGCCAAAGGATGAAACAGTGACAAGTGGCAAGGCGTACAAGTTCGTTGTACTGAACTAGTCCATAATTAGGTCATTGTGGGAGATTGGACACAACTTTTTCTTGGAGAATCCAAATCAGGTCATACCTATGGAATTCAAAATATAATTCAAAGGGCTACGTTGGTAATGAAATTCAAATATTGAAGTGCTACAATTACAAAGATAATCCAATTTCAATATCGAGCTCCTCAAAAGCAAGAAAAAGGTGTGTATTTATTTTTTTGCGAATTGCATAAGTCTTGAATTGATTCCAAAGGCATATTGTAGAATAGATATTAGTATTGGGTTCTAAAATATGCCCCGTAAAAATAATTCAACACCCATTAAGCCTTAAAAAGGCTCTACTATGACTCATGAAGATGAAGAATTGCAACATGATCTATCAAAATTACAAGAGCAAGTGCAACAAATTTCACTCTCGCAAAGAGCAACAAAAATGAAATGGAAGTTTTGAAGAAAGGCATGGAAGCGAAGATGGACGGTTTGAAGAAAGGCGTGGAAGCTAAGATGGATGGCATGGAAGCTGGCATGGAAGCTAAGATGGATGACATGAAAGACAACATGGAAAACATGAAGAATGATCTAAAAGCAGACTTCGAAGGTTTGACAAAGTTGATACAAGAAATGTTTCCTAATGGTGAAAAGATAGTAG